>OY728120.1:174730209-175013209 GCA_963277665.1 Viscum album | reverse complement strand
TAAATTGTGTGTTGGAAATTAATTTTAACAAAATAGCATGTAACGTGAAAAAAAATGTTATAACCTTAACCACACTAACCATGTTTTTACTATTTAGGTTTCAATATATTCATTATAAAATTTTAATTGGTATAAATTTAATATTTATTAACATTAAAAAATCACTTGGTGGAGAATGTGATTTTTAGTAATTTTAAATCACTTATTAAAATATACTTTATCATAAAATAACATTAGTGTAAATTTGTAAATTATTTACTTATTTAAAACTTAAAAATATAAAGACAGTTTTGAAATTAAAATATATTATTTTAATATGTTTTCACATGGTATAATAAACTAAAACATTAATGGAATATAATAATTCATTCAATTTACATCACTTTAAAAAAAATTAGTATAATTTATTTTAGCTAATTATTAACTTAATAATTACTTTGTTAGAATTTATTAGTCATTTTAAGTAAATAATTAATATATAAAAGTTAAAGATAAATTATTATGATAAAAAACACTGATATTTTAAAAATAATATGCATTACAGTATCTATGTTGTTTTTTCCTTTCAAAAATAATTATAGATAATAAAATCAAGGAAGGTTCCTTTTTGTATTTTTCTTTACATAACTTACTATATATGTCACCATCATGGAAAAGTGTCCCAAAAACTCAAAAAAACTATCCAAAAATAAGAAGTGTTGAAATATGACAAAAAATGGGTTTTGGAAAATTTTTGGGTCATTCTTACACATTATATTCTATGAATAACCATTAAGTTGACTTGTTTTAACCTTAATCACAATAATAAATTTTAAATATTTTCACCAATCGTTATGATCAAATATTAAGTTAAAATTATTAGATAATATATATTATATTGATTCCAAATATGGAATTTATTTGAAAAAATTAAACTCAAAGAATTTTTAGAATTTAACTGAAAAATATTCCCATAGATAGAGCGAAATATGGGGGGTTTAATGTGAAAATTTACAAAATTTTACAATGTTTTTATATCTTAATTCAATATTAAAATGATTACAAATACATATATTGGAATAATTTATGTATAATTGAACTACTATTACTTTAAAACCAATTAAAAATATAATTTATCATTATAAATATTTAAATGAAAAGGTAGTTTTCAATTAATGTTCTCTACTTTTCACTATTCAACAAAAATGAAATATTTTAGAAAAAAAATCACCCTATGATAATATTGGAAATACAATTTCAAAACTCTTGTTTATTTATTGTATAAAATTTTTAAAATTTTTAAAATTTAATTTTAAATTATCTGTGCAATAACGATTAAACTGTCTTTTAGAAATAATACTGTATTTCATAAAAAAATTCATTTTATTTAATATAATATGTATTTTGTTTATAATAAATGCATAGATAATAAATGTGTGTAAACTACATATTTTCATTATTTAGTTAATCCTATTCCAAACCACCATTCCAATGATTAGGGGATAATTTTCAATTTAAATAATAATATAAATAATAAATTGTTGTTTAGAAAAACATGGACATGTGTATAACCTGAGATAAACATAATGTTGTCTGTCATAAACACAATTGAAAAAAAGTAAAATTATTTTATAATTTTGGTCTGTTATATTCTCCCCACTTTAAATAAATTTCATTCTCCCAATTTAAACTCGATCTGGGTAATCGAATGTTTGGCATTTTGAAATACCATTGTTGGAAACCCCACAAAATAAAAGGGTTTATAAAATATCATAATAATAAGATAGGAAAGGGGGTGTAATTGTAATATATATTAATCACATAACTAGGTTTGTTAGATATAATTAGTGGGAAATGAAATCATGGACAATGAAGATAAAACTAACACCCATGTACTGATAGAGATTGATTGAGGTCATTAATCACAAGAAAATGAATGATCAATGGAATGTTATGGGTCTCAAAACCATAAAGATTGGATTATTTAAAATACTATATGATTCATTAGGTATTAATTTAATAAGAAATCATTTTGTTTCAAAATATTTTTCCTAATTTGGAGGGATTATTTTACTGTATGAGTATATAAAAAAAACAAATACACATTTCATACATTTATAATTTATAATAATAATTTATTCCTTTGGTTCTACTTTAATAAATTTCCAATTCATCCTTTTCTACATTAAACGAAAATAAAAAAAATTGAATTTATTTTTTCCCAAAAACCCTAAACATCTATTTTTACATATCCTAAAACCAATGAATGATTGAGTAGTATTTACCTTTATCTCAAACTATTTTCCAAAAATAATATGGTTACCCCAAGTTATCTAATACACATAAATATTCATATTGTGATGTAATAAATTAATATCAAAAACCTCATCCAAAGTAAAACTAAAATCATTTCAATAATGGTTTACCATATGAAACCAAAAAAATAATAATATCTAGGACATTATAAATATGGTCATTGAATTTACAAAATGAACATACCATTAATACATCAAATAACATGAGGTATCTCTAAATATTTAAATAACAAACATTTGAGTACCTTTTTAAGGTAATATCTTGAAACATGTTAATAATATGAATTGTTATATGGCCTTTTTAAAATCATGCATGGAACATTATTTCATATGTAACGCATAAATTATTGGATATATTTCTTAAATCCAAAAATGATAATAACTCTATCAATGATAGCATGAACCAATTTTCCAATAAATCATTAGTCAAATCCAAGGTAATCAGTGTTATTCAATTTATTTTATCCACATAAATCATCTCTTTATATAAATATTTTTTGCAATGTCAGGAATATATTGAGGGTTATGTTTCCCTCAATAATTTTTTTCCAAAATGTTAAAATTACTATTGAATCACATTTCTTGGTATCATTCAACATATTCTCTCAAATTTATAACGAAATTGTACTTTAGTACTATCCTTGTACACTTAATTATTATTATAAATATGATATAATTGATAAAATACCCAAATTAAATAATTTAAGAATTTAAAAAGACAAAAATTAATCATTCATCTTCATATATAATAATATCATAAACATTTCCATGATATGTTAGCTTAAATTAAGGTATTATACTTTGATTCATGAGACATTAATTTTTGTAGTGCCACATGTCCTTGAAGATAAAGAATTTAACATTAGAAACTTCTTCATTTCCATTAAAATCATGATAATGGTGGCTTATCTCTCTATAGTTCTAGCAAACTCACATTACATTTACGCAAGTACCTGGGATTTCTTTATAAAATTATCACATGTGGGAAAGTCCTTATTTTTTTCTTTCTTTTATCCACATTTTTTTCCATCCATACTCATGTACTCATAATTTCCTTTAAATCAATAAAAAATATTTTATTATTTCACTGTCTTGTTAGTGCATTATTCTATTTCCTGAATTGAGGTGAATGTTTGGGAGACTAGTGGCCTTTGAAGGATTGGCTTAAACCAATCAAAGAAATGATCATTACTATGATTTGGATTACATGTATTGATGATGTTCCCATTACTTATGTTAGAAGACACTTCTAGATGATGGAATACACTAGAAGAGATCATATAATGATGTATAATCCCAAATCTTTTGAAATAATTAACATAAATTTAATATTTTTTTAGCTAATCTCATAATCATAAACATGATTTATTTTGGGATCTAATTATCTTTAATTACTTCATAACTTTTTGTATTTAAAATGTGAATTATCCTAATAATAACCCCATGAAGTGTCAAAATATATGTGTAGAAAGTACTATTTATGGGTTCCAGGTAACGCTCAAGTCAAGACTAACACGCCATTTTTGGTTTTATTACCCCTAGGTGCCTATGTGCCAGAACCACATATACTTATAGTATATAGACAATGATGGGTTTATAAGAAACCCACAAAATATCTATCTTACCAAAACATTATCATTTTATTATATAAATATCCTCAAATACTTTCTTAGGGATATGTTCAATATTTTATGTTTTCCTAAATCTAGTTTCCAAGGTTCCTACAAAACATCCTCTAATTACAATAGTAAATACCCTGAACCCCATAGCCAGGTACTAATTCATGCTACCATTAAATTGGTATAAGATATATGGAATCACATCCTAAAGGACTAAATATATTATTAGACTTTTTAAACTAGATAAATACATGACTCATATATTATATTTTAATAAAAAAAATTACAACATATTTTTTTGAGAATAACATTATTCCATCTATTATATCATTACATATGATTCATGTCAAACTTCATTAAATCCTTTGAATATGAAAAAAATAAGGGTGTTCTAAAATGATTAGTAAGGGGTATGTACAAAAAATATATAATGAATTAGTAGTAATAAACAACATGTAAAGGTAGATAACTAAACACATTCTCCATTTAAATAACTTTACTATCTAGGTGAGATAAGGAAGAATCAATATAGAAATGTAATTTAAAGACCTGGAAATTCCATGGAATGTTTTTTTCTTAAATTCATGGGTTTTTTTACGAGTCTGCAGTTTCTGACGGTGCTTGATTCCGAAGCCCGGTGTGCCCGGAATCAATTTCTGAAGTTTTGTTCGGGTACGTTCCGTTAATGTACGAGTGGGATTTTATAACTTTTGAATCAGTGCTCAGAACTGAAATCAGAGGGCACCGTTGAACTCGCAGCTCTAGTTTTTGCTTAAGAATAATTCCACTTCGACGACAATGAGTCGAGGATAAAAGTTAGTTTTTGGGTTTTCTTAAAAAAAAAAAAATAAAGTGTAACACTTTATTTTATTTTTGAGCCGCCATGTGAGTGTAGGTAGTTAGAACCTCCACTTGGGAGTTGATGGTGGGACCGCCACACCCCAACCTACCATGAGAAGTTATGGTGGTGGGGCCCACCCGAGCATAACCACCCTATCAATGATAGGGGTGGGGACCACCCAACCCCTATTGATGGTGGAGGATGAAACCTCTCCACTCCCCCTCATTAATGAGGGAGGACCTCTTAACCTCCTCTGCGCAATTAATTGTGTCAACGCACGTGCCAATTAATTGTGCAAACGCACATATCAATTAATTGTGCCAAAACACATGCCAATTAATTATGCCAACACACATGCCAATTAATTGTGCCAACGCGCGTGGAAATTAACTACACCAACAAGTGTAGATTTAATAAGGGGATTTTCTTTCTCTATTTTAATTGCGTGCCAATAATAAAATAATAGGCAACCTATTATTATTATTTGGTTGGCATTCTCTTTTTGTGGAATAGAGGAAGAGGAGAGATAGGGAGAACCATTCGCCCAACGAAAAACGTGAAGAAAGCCAGTGAAACTTCTTCCTTAGTCTTCTACCTCGGCCACTTTCCAACATAGAGAAACTTCCCTCCTCATCATCGTCAACGAACTGACTCACGAGCTTGGATTGGGAGTTCATGAAGAACACGACGATTGACAAACTTCATCGTCTTCTTTCTACAACACCGTCAAAAAACTTCAATCGACAACCAGTGAATCAAAGGTAGGGGTTGTTTCCTTTAAAGTACCATGTTCTTACTTCCTTAAATGAAGAACATTTATGTTTACCTTTTGTGGGTAGGGTGTTGTTTTCCTTTCTTGTGAACTTATTGCTATCACCCTAAACATGGAGGGTGCGGGACAAACCAACATGGCCCGACCCCTCCGTTGTTCTTTTTGTGATGACTCCACGATGACATGGCAATGATGTGACGACGACGAAGATGGAGAACAAAGGCAGCGCTACCCGCGGCCTCCGCAAATTTCACCGCCCTCGCGCACGCCCCAGCCAAACCCGCAGCCTTCCCCAGCGTGCTGCCCACGCCCCAGCTCACTACCCCAGTGCGCTGCCCGCACCCCAGCGCGCTACCTCGGCATGCTGCCCAGTGCCCTGATGCTCTGTCGTCAGCTTACCCGCCGCCCCTGCACCCTATCAGTGGCCTTCCCGGTGTGTGGCTCACCTGCCCGGCCCCTGCCGCAGCCTTCCGGCACCCCCACACCATGTCGCACCCTGCCCTGCACCCCCATGGCCTGCCCCGCGGCCCGCCGCGCCCTGCCCGGTGCACCTGCAGCCTGCCCGGTGTCCAGCCGGCAAGCCGCACCCCACGTTCCCGGCCCGCTGGTTTCTCGGCCACCGAAATCCCGAGCCGCGCCCCTCGCGGCATTGGATGAACCGGCCCCGGCCTTCTGGCCAAGCCGCTTGCATGGCAGCATCCGAGCCGAATCACCCTCACAATCCGTTGGGTCGGGCCCATCAGACTGGGCCTAACAAAGTAGGCTGACCCACCCAACGGCATAGGTCAGACCTATCGGGTATGTCCGAGTTCACCTAGACCAGGTCGGCCCGAACTGGGTTGGTCCGAGTCGGTCCGACCGGGTCGTACCGGACCCGGGCCCACTACCGACCCTCTTGCTTACTTTGGTGATATCTTTTGCACCAGATGTTCGTTTGATGAACCATCAGCGGCGCTGGTAATCTAAATGAGAGATAGTCCCTTTGAGAATACCCCACTGGAGTTTGGGGTATAGTTGAGATATGGTCAGGTTGGTTCGTACACGAATCCAACCGGGCCCCCAGGACTAAAAGGCTAATAACTAACAGACCGGGTGTCTGAATGACGTGTCGTCTATTGCGTTGAAACCCCTATGATGAGGTGAACCTTTGAGATACTTCTATGTGGGACTTAGCGACACTTGGAGTATCAACTTCTAGATCGTGGATCGGACCCTCCTAGTGACGAGCGAGCAGATTGTCGAGACTAAGTAGTTGGCTGAGACTTGACGACTGCTGACTGATCGACTCGGAGTGATTCGGATAGCACAGTGGGGAGCACTTGGTTGTAGAAGCAGACCAACGGTGGAGGACCGCTTGGTTGTAGCGGCAGACCTGTGGTACTCGACAGAAGGAGTACCTCTGTAGGCTATGAGGGGTGCGCTTGGTTGTAGCAGCAGAACCATTGTGCGGAGCGCCTCTGTGTGAGTGTGGCAGACCCACAGTACTTGACAAGTGGAGTACTTCAGCAGTCCAAGGTTAGTGGGAAGCGCTTGGTTGTAGTGGCATTCCCACTGTACTCGACAGAGGAGGAGTTCTCCAATAGTCTTGGTTTCGACATCGTGAATAAAAATCCTGGCTTGAGCTGAGTCAATGACCTTTGTGTTTTCCTGATGATTGAGATGGGTTACTTGATAATTTAGGTATATGTATGGGCATATGCCTAAGTAATGATTATCCGTTGATTTCAAACCTTGTAATTTTTCCTTGTTGGATTTAGTGAGATCTTGAGGGTCTCTGGGTCCCTACTGAGTATCGTTATACTCACCCCTGCACTGGCTTTGCCTACACCTCATTGTGTTGTTTGAAGATGACGGACAACGCTGACTGAGAGAGAGTAGTAGGACTGGACGATACTCGGAGGTGGAACACTTGGCGAGATGGTACACGGAGCGGACGGACTAATGTGGAGTACTGAGGAGGCCATCTGTACCTACCCTTCATGTAGGAACCCCAGAGGATGACCCAGTAGCTGCTTTACTTCTTCTTTCAGTTGTATTGTAATTTAATATTGGGATTGTATTTTTGGCCCCCTTTACTTTCAGCACACTCTTTTGTATATAGTTTTACTTAGTGTTTTACTTCCTGTTGCGTACTCTGTTGTGTTTTTTTACTATTATAAAGGAAATGCCTTCCCAGTTTAGGGATTTACGCCTTTGGTGCTAATTGTCATCCACTGGCCTATGGAAGGCGGGCTTGGGGTAGTCACGGCACGGGCCCCAAGGACTGGTCGTGACAAATTGTTATTAAAGCAGTCGGTTCTACCACAGATTTTCAGACTCTGATATTTCTTTTCTTTTAAGAAATAGTGTTAAGGTTACTAAGTGTGGTTTTCAATTTAGGGAGTCTACTGTTGGTACGAGCAACCAACGTATCCATACACTAGGACCCTGACTTCTGATTTCCGACTCAGTGCATGAAAACACTGATTGCGTGGGTGTTTTTAAAAGTTTTTCTTTAAGTCAGCTCAACCAGGTCAGATCACCAGGTATAGTTGTTTGACCGTGTCACATTTGTTTCTTTCAGGATGCCTCCTCCCAAATGACCAAAGAGAGCCCCGAGAGTTGTACGCTCTGACAGCCCACCGAGATATGAGGCCTCGGTGTAGGGCCCTCTTCCAGTTGAGGCACCATCAGCACCACTTCCCGTTGGGCCACCGATACCACCAGGCCCAGCAGCATACAATGCACGCCGCTTGAGCATGTTGCATGAGTTCCAGTGCCATAGGCCACCTAGGTTTAGGGGAGAGATGGCCCCACAGGCGGCTGAGGATTAAATTAAGGCTATGGTGAGAGTCTTCATGCTTGTAGGGACACCATCAGACTTCATGGTGATCCTTACTACCAGTCTCATTCAGGTAGCAGTAGGCAGATGGTGGAGCCTGATGCACCAGGTTCATGATGAGGTGATACTTCTTTGGGAAGACTTCGAGAGCCCATTCTGGGCAGAGTTTATACCATCCACCCTTTGTGCGGTGCGGATATAGGAGCTAGTGCATCTATATCAGGGTAGAATGACGGTGGCATAGTACTTAGCGAGGTTCATCGACCTCTCGCGCTACTCCACAGATATGGTGTGGGACCCGTTCTTTAGGGCCCGGACCTTCGAGTAGGGGATCAGTCGAGAGATTAGGGCATAGATGATCTCCCTCAACATTCCGATGTAGTAAGGGGTCTTAGAGAGAGCTCTCCTAGTGGAGAGTTTCCCTACTGAGCAGTCTCCAGCAGCGAGACCCACCACTAGCCGACATGAAGCTGAGTCTTCTGCAGCTGGCAGTAGATAGATGTCATAGAGGTCCAAAAGGACTAGACCTACACGTGGTCAACCTCATGACTCGGGATTAGATGTGCGATGCACCCAGGGTGGAGACAAACCTACCAGGAGAGGGCAGTGTTACTCATGCGGCGGACAAGGTCACATGGCTCGTGACTGTCTGACCCGCTGCATAGACGATCAGCAGACAGTTGAGGGACCTCCCAGGTAGAGGAAGAGGTTTGATTGAGGCGGTCTGCAGGGAGGAGGCGGACGTGGAAGAGGAGTTGGACGTGCAGATAGCGGTGGATGATGTTTTGAGGTGCTACCACCACCACCCCCCCCCCCAAGAGGTCCACCCTGACCATAGGGAGCTGGTGGAAAGGGGAGAGCTCAGCTTCAGGCAGCTGAGGCATACGACCACAGAACTTCGGAGATGATTTGAGGTACGAACTGTGTCTACTCCACCTTAGCTATAGTTCTTATAGAAACAGGTGCCAGTCACTCTTTCATTTACACTTCCCTCGTTCGGAGCTCAGAGATTCTGACGGAGCCGTTGGCTCTATCCTTACGGCTAGAGACTCCTACAGGAGTAGACTCGATGATTACACACTGGTGCCAGCAGTGTGATCTCACTCTAGGAGGTGAGAGCTTTGGCTAGGATCTCATCGTAGCAGTTTCAAGGCCTTATGACATCATCTTGGGTATGGACTAGTTATCTATAGTCCACCCTCAGATCGGCTATATTAGGTGCAAAGTGTGGTGTGTCTGCATGGATGGGACCATGTTTACCTTCACTGATGAGAAGGGATCCTTTGCAGCGTAGACGGAAATAATTGGAGGAGGGTGAATTCAATCACACATCAGTTTTCCTGTCTCAACCTCAGATAAGTTGATGTGGAGAGTCCGACTTATCCTGTAATGGTGGACCAGTACGTGGATGTTTTCTCCGACGATGTCCAAGGACTACCTCCTCGCTGAGAGGTGGATTTCTACATTGACCTATACCCCAGGACGACACCAATATCTACTCCGGAATATTGTATGGCTTCTGCTGAGCTTCATGAGCTGCGGGTACAACTGGAGGAATTATAGGAGAAGGGATTCATCCATCCCACTGTTTCTCCCTGAGCAGCCCCGATTTGTTTTCCAAGAAGTCAGATGGGAGCTTGAGGCTCTGTGTTCACTACCGTATCCTGAACCATGTGACCATGAAGAACAAGTACCCACTCCCGAAGATTGACGACCTCTTTGAACAGCTGAAAGGAGCATGGTGATTCTCGAAGATAGACCTCCAATCAGGCTATCACTAGCTCATAGTTCGAGATGAGGATTTGCAGAAGACAACCTTCATGTGTCGGTATGGACACTATGAGTTCTTGGTTATGCCCTTTGGCATAACCAATTCTCAAGCAGTGTTCATGAGTCTGATGAACAAGATATTCTAGCCAAAACTCAATCACTTTGTCATAGTCTTCATCGAAAACATTTTGATGTACTCGACTATTAAGGAGGTGCATGCCTACCATTTTCAGGTAGTACTGGATACACTCTGAGATCACCAACATTATGGAAAGCTCTCGAAGTTCTAGTTTTGGATTTGAGAGGTTCACTTCTTGGGACACGTCATCTCGGAGGCTGGAGTTGCAGTGGATCCAGTGAAGATCGTGGTGGTACTTGCTTGGGATCCACCCAGGAGTGTGACGGAGGTACGGAGTTTCCTGGGTTTGGCTGGCTACCATCGGAGGTTTGTTCCAGACTTCTCCAGAGTTGCAACACCACTATCAGCCTTGATTAATAAGGGTCAACCCTTTGTGTGGTCAGAGACATGCCAGCAAATCTTTCAAAAGCTGAGGCAGAAGCTGACTAGTGCCCCCATCATGAGACTTCCAGAGGAAGATGTTGGGTACGTAGTCTACTGCGATGCATCAGGGACCAAACTCGAGTGTGTCCTGATGAAGGAGAGATCTGTGATCACATATGGTTCTCAGTAGCTGAGATAGCATGAGCAGAACTACACTACCCATTACCTGGAGTTAGCAGCAGTGGGATTCGCCTTGAAGATGTGGTGACACTATCTTATGGGAGAAAATTTTACCGTGTACTTTGATCACAAGAGTCTCAAGTATATTTTATCCTATAAGGACTTGAACTTGAGACCACATCATTGGCTTGAGTTCCTCATGGAATATGACTTCGAGATAGTCTATACTCCTTGGAAGGGAAAAATTGTTGCAGATGCACTCAGTAAGAGATCAAATATACAGCTGCTTGGAGAGGCAACAGAGCAGGTGGCAGCCTTACAGGTATACTTTGTAGATAGGGATGGAGCAGCCTTTCTTTAGTCTATTACATTCACTCCTCTTCTTCTTCAGCGAGTTAGGGAGGCGCAGCGTGGGGACACTCACTCCAAGACACAACGTGCTTAGATATCCACAGGGCAGGAACCTGATGGATTTTCTGAAGGTGGGGAGCACGTCATTCTCTTTAGAGGACGTACTATGGTACCAGAAGCACTTCAGGAGGAAGTGTTGAGGTATTTCCACACTTCCCCTCTATCAGTACATCCAGGAGTGACGAAGATATACCAGGACCTTTGACGTCAGCACTAGTGGCCGGGTATGAAGAAGGAAGTAGTGGAGCTTTTCTCTCAGTGCCTCACTTGTCAGCAAGTGAAGGTGGAGCACCAGGTACCAGTAGGCTTGGTATATCCCTTAGCAGTCCCAGAGTGGAAGTGGGATGAGATATCCATGGACTTTGTGATGGGTTTTCCACGTACATCCAGGAGTCACGATTCGATATAGGTGATTGTTGACTGACTCACCAAGTCTGCCCACTTCTTACCGATCAGAGAGCAGGGCTCATTAGAGAGCTTGGTACACCTCTATGTGTAGGAGATTGTGCATTTACATGGAGTGACTTCTTCTATTGTCTCTAACTGTGACGCAAAGTTTACTTTCTGGCTATGGAAGGGGTTGTAGGAGGATTTCAGGACACAGCTTCGCCTGAGCACCACCTTCCATCCTCAGACAGATGGTTAGACTGGTCGGTCCATCCAAACCCTCAAGGACATGCTCTGCGCATGTGTTCTCTACTTTTCTCATAACTGGGAAGACCACTTTCCTTTTGTGGAGTTCGCCTACAACAACAACTACCACTCCACCATCGGTATGAAACCTTTTGAGGCCCTGTATGGTCGACCTTGAAGATCGCCACTGTGCTAGATAGACCTAGGGGAGTCAGCACTAGTGGGGCAAGAGATGGTACGGGCTACCACAGAGAAGGTGCATATCATCCAGGAGTGGATGAAGACTGCATAGAGCAGGTAGAAGTCATATGCCGATATGAGATGAAGACCTCTGAAGATTGAGAATGGAGACCACGTCTTCCTACGAGTCTCACCTCGATGAGGTCTACGGAGATTTGGACGTGGTGACAAGTTATCTCTGAGGTTCATCAGACCTTTCCAGGTCCTCAGTAGAGTAGGCGAGGTAGCTTACCACCTATCTCTTCCACCTCAGTTGCACCGGGTGCACGATGTCTACCACTTATCTTAGCTGAGGAGATACATGAACAACCCATCCCTCATCATCGACTACGAGGATCTGGACATCGATAATGGGGCGACTTTCACGGAGGTTCCAGTGTAGATTGAGGATAAACAGGAGTGGGTCCTACGTGGATGGTTGATACCTCTGCTGAGCGTTCTTCGGTATGACGGGAACCTTCAGGAGAGTGCATGGGAGCGGGAGGCTCAGGTGCATGCTCAGTACCCCCATTTGTTCCATTAGTGTGAGTTGTAGCTTATGGGGACGTAAACCCCTAAAGTGGGGAGAATGTAAAGACCCAGAAATTCTGTGGAAATTTTTTTTCTTAAATTCATGTTATATTTTATGAGTCCGCAGTTTCTGACGGTGCTTGATTCCAAAGCACGGTGTACCCAGAATCAATTTTTGAAGTTTTGTTTGGGTATGTTCAGTTAACGTACGAGCGGGATTTTATAACTTTTGAAGCGGTGCTCATAACTGAAATCCAAGGGCACCATTGAACTCACAATGCCAATTTTCTCTTAATATGACTTTCACTTCGACGGTAGTGATTCGAGGATAAAAGTTAGTTTTTGGGTTTTCATAAAAATAAAAAATAAAGTGTAACACTTTATTTTATTTTTGAGCCACCATGTGAGTGCGGGTAGTTGGAACCTCCAGTTGGGAGTTGATGGTGGGACCGCTGCACCCCAACCTCCCATGAAAGGTTATGGTGGCGGGTCCCACCCGAGAAAAACCTCTCAATCAATGATAGGGGTGGGGACCACTGAACCCCTATTGATGGTGGAGGATGAAACCTCTCCACTCCCCCTCATTAATGAGGGAGGACCTCTTGACCTCCTCTGCACAATTATTTGTGCCAATGGATGTACCAATTAATTGTGCCAACGCACATCCCAATTAATTGTGCCAATGCACATGCCAATTAATTGTGCCGACACACGTGCCAATTAATTGTGCCAACGCTTGTGCCAATTAACTGCACCAACGTGTGTAGATTTAATAAGGGGAGTTTCTTTATCCATTTTAATTGTGTGCCAACAATAAAATAATATGCAACCTATTATTATTATTTGTTTTGCATTATCTTTTGGTGGAACGGAGGAATATGATAGCTAGGGAGAACCATTCTCCCAACGAAGAATGTGAAGAATGCAAAGAACACCAGCGACACTTCTTCCTCGGTCTTCTACCCCGGCCACTTTTCGACGTAGAGCAACTTCTCTCCTCATATTTTTCAACGAACCGACGCACGAGCTTGGATTGGGAGTGCGTGACAAAAGTGACGATCGATGAACTTCATCATCTTCTTTCCGCAACCCCGTCAACAAATGTCGATCGACGACCGGTGAATCAAAGGTAGGGGTTTTTTCCTTTAAAGTACCATGTTCTTTCATCCTTAAATGAAGAACGTTGATGTTTAGCTTTTGGGGGTGGGGTGTTGTGTTCCGTTCTTATGAACATACTACTACAATACTAAAAGCGGAGGGTGCTGGCCAAACCAACATGGTCCAGCCCCTCCCTTGTTCTTTTTGTGATGATTCCACGATGACATGGAAATGAAGCGACGACGACGAAGATGGCGAACAAAGGTTGCGCTACCCACGACCTCCACGAATCGCACCGCCCCCACGCGTGCCCCATCCAAACCTGCGGTCTGCCTCGACGCACTGCCCGCATCCCATCGCACTGCCCCGACATGCTGCCCGGTGCCCCGGCACCCTGCCCAGCATCGTCGGAACCCTTCCAGGCGCCCCGGCGCGCTTCTCGTGCCCCTGCGCACTGCCCCGGCACCCTGACGACAGCCTGCCCAGCGACCCCATGCCCTGTCGGGGGCCTGCCAAGTGAGCGGCCCGCCTGCTCGGCCCCTGTCACGGCCTACCGGTGCCCCTGCGACCTGCTGTGCCCTGCCCAGCACCCCCGTGGCCTACCCCGCGGCCTGTCGTGCCCTGCCCGGCGTCCAGCAGGCCTGCCCGCACCTTGCACAACCGGCCCGCTGGCCTCCTGGTCGCTGACCTCCCGAGACGCACCCCTCGCGGTGTTGGCCAAACCGGCCCCAACCTTCTGGCTGAGCTGCCTGCGTGGCAGCATCCGAGCTGAACCACCCTCACAGTTCACTAGGTCAAGCCCAGCGGACAGGGCCAAACATAGCGGGCTGACCCACCCAACGGGCTGGGTCAGACCTATCGGGTCTTTCCGGGTTGACCCAAATCGGGTCGGCCCAGACTGGGTTGGGCCGAGTCGATCTGACCGGGTTGGACCAGACCCGGGCCCACTACTGACCCCCTTTCTTACTTTGGCCATATCTTTGGCACCAGACGTCCGTTTGACAAACCATCAGCGGCGCTGGTAATCTCGATGAAAGACAGTCCCTTTGAGAATTCCCCACTAGAGTTCGGGGTATAGTTGAGATACAGTCAGGTTAGTTCGTACACAAATCCAACCGGGCCCCCGGGACTAAAAGGCTAATAACTAATAGACTGAGTGTCCGGTTAACACGTCGTCTATTGCGTTGAAACCCCTATAACAAAGCAGACCTTTGAGATACTTCTATGTGGGACTTGCTGACACTTGGAGTATCAACTTGTAGATCATGGAGAAGACCCTCCTGGTGATGAGCGAGAATATTGCAGAGACCTAGTAGCTGGATGAGACTTGACAACTGCTGACCGATCGACTCGGAGTGATTCAGATGGCCCAGTGGGGAGTGCTTGGTTGTAGCAGCAGACCCACGGTAGAGGAGCACTTGGTTGTAGCGGCAGACCTGTGGTACTCAACAGAAGGAGTACCTCTGTAGGCTATGAGGGGGAGTGCTTGGTTGTAGTAGTACACCCATTGTGGGGAGCGCCTCTATGTGGGTGCGGAAGACCCACAGTACTCGACCGGTGGAGTACCTCAACAGTCCAAGGTTAGTGGGAAGTGCTTGGTTGTAGAGGCAGGCCCACTATACTCGACAGAGGAGGATTTCTCCAGCAGTCGTGGTTTAGACATTGTGAATAAAAATCCTAGTTTGAGCAGGGTCAATGACTTTTGTGTTTTCCTCATGATTAAGATCGGTTACGTGATAACTTAGGTATATGTATGGGCATATACCTATGTAATGGTTATCCGTTGATTTCATAAATTTTGGTTTATCCTTGTTAGATTTAGTGAGACCTTTAGGGTCTCGGGGTCCCTACTGAGTATCGTTATACTCACCCCTACATGGGCTTTGCCCACACCTCGTTGTGTTGGTTGCAGACGATGGACAGTGCTAACTGAGAGAGAGTAGTAGGACTGGATGATACCTAGAGGTGGACCACTTGGTGAGACAGTACACAAAGAGGATGGACTAACATGGAGTGCTAAGGAGGTCATCTATACCTACCCTTCAGGTAGGAACCCCGGAGGACGTCCCAGTAGCCATTTTACTTCTTCTTTCAGTTTTATTGTACTTAACTATTGGGCTTGTATTTCCAACCCCATTTACTTTCAGTACACTCTTTTGTATACAGTTTTACTTGGTGTTTTACTTCCAGTTGCATACTCTATTGTGTTTGTTTACTATTATAAAGGAAATTCCTTCCCATTTTAGGGATTTACGCCTTTGGTGCTAGTCGTCAGCCCTTGGTGTAATGGCCCGGCTTCTTGGGGTCCATTACTTTGGGAAAATCTCGTTTTGGGTTTTCGGGTCTGGGAATCACGGTGGTGTAGGTCTACCGGTAGCTCGGCCTACCGGTGGCTGTAGCTTACCTGTAGCTCGGCCTATTGGTAGCTACATCCGACCGGTATCTCGGCCTACCAGTAACTGTCACCCACCTGTAGCTCTCAGCTACCGGTGGCTCTGGCCTACCCCGCGGGTTATTTTCAGTAGCACTCCTTTTTGCACAAATAGGGTTTTAAACCCTGTTTTTGACCTTTTTGAGCATGTTTTAAAGACCTGTAACGCTCATAAGAGTTTTAATTAAATACTTAATCAATTAATGAGTCATTTTAAACCACCCGACCCCCCCTTTAATGATGAGTGGAGCCGCGTGATCAACCCACGACCCCCGCTCATTACGCGGTTTCGCGTTCTCACCTCAACCATCCGCGGCTGTTATAAAATAAGGGTTAGTCGTGGTTTCTCCTTTCCTCGATCACGTATTTTCACAAACATCTTCTGGTGCATCAGGTGCGCCACATCGTTATCCTTAAAGTTCTATGCCCGGCGTAAACGTCGATCATCTATCAAGAAGTAGGGAATTTCTCCTTTGCCTCTCTCTTTGGTGTGTCATGCGGGGTGGGCGTGTTTCTGTTCTGTAGAATTGGATAAACCAGACCTAAATGAAGATAACGAACTGGATTCTATAAAGAAATAGGGGCCTGTGATTGTTGATGTTGTTTATATTATGACCATCTTGTTGAGTTGCGCTGTCTTATGCCTTCTGAAAATCTAGGCCGTTGGTGGTCGTTGTTTGTGCACTAATGAACCCCTGCTGATGTTTTAAATGGCTTGTTTGTGGTTGTAAACTCCTGCTGTGAAAATTAAATTGGTTAACCACATATATCTGGCCAAATAAATTGAGGCACCAGGATCAATCCTTCTATGATAACCCTAGTTAAAACACATGAAAATTGAAATCATGGAGTGTGTTATGTCGTTTAAATTTGAAAATACCGGCATGACCTTGACTTGTGTTGATGGTGTTAGTTGGTTGTTTTTGTTTTCGAGCCGATTGCTGGAAATGTGGGAGGGGATGGGATCCCCTGTCTTGTACTCTTGGTGGTTGTGTGAATTTTGGGATGGGATCCCCTATTGGTATGGATTCGGTGGTTGTGAGTTTTAAGACCCGGTGGTTACTTGTTTATATCACAAATTGGGGTGGGATCCTCTGTTGTTGAGAACCGGGTGTGGGCGTTATTGTTGATGCTTGACTGTTTACTTTCATGATCTTATTCCTATGCTTACTAGTTGCCCAGTAGTGCTTGAACTCAATTGAACATTATCACTGAACTTGAAACAAGAATGGGACAAATGGGTTTTGTTGGTGAAAGTTGTGACTTGGGACTTGGACGCAGTGGTGTTGTGATATGTAGGCTGGTTAGAAAAACCTAGGCTTTGGGTGAGTGCTTGTTACCTATATCTATACTTTTAGTTTTGTGTTTCTTATTCGTGCCCCACCCAAGTTGAGCACTTAGTGTCGAACACCCTCATTTCACGGAAGAGGGTGTCTTTCCCAACACTATTCTTAGTGGCTGGTTATTAGCTCCTTTTCTGCTCCGTTTCCCGGATAGCCCAAGTATCATCGGGCAGGCTGTGATGGCCTGAGGTCCATTATTAGCCTAAGAACCTTCGGGCGGGGTAGTGTGGTGGTTGGCCAGGTGTGTGTGGCAGGTGGTTTCCCAAGTGTCCTCAGGATGAGTCTCAGGTGTCTTCGGGCGTGGCAGTGGATTTTCTAGCCCAATTGTCTTCGGGCATGGTGTTGGTTGTTCTAGCCTAGGTGTTTGCAGGCGTGGTTACATGTGATAGTTGTGGCCCAGGTGTTTGTGGGTGGGATTCGGCAGTGGGATTGCGTGTGGTAGTTGTGTCCCAGGTGTGTGCGGGTGGGTGTGGCAGTGGGACTGCGGTGAGAATGACGGGATTGGTCCGATGCGTAGAACATCTCAATAACCAGTGGGAAAGTGGCACGGGGTACCTAAACATCGATGTGCTCTGATTATATATATTACTTGACTTGCGTTATTTGGGGAGTGTTCCTTGGTGAGGCCTGGGGTGGATATTTTACCTTGATAGGTGTTTGGTTTACTCTTTTTTTTCACAGGACTTTAGTACGTTCCCCCACTTGTGCATGAGAGTCTTTGATTTTCCCTACTGAGTGTACTTTTATGCTCACCCTACGTATATAAAACTGCTTTCAGGTTTCCAGGAGGACTTCGGGGATCGCGTAGGACCGTACTAGCTCGGACCTTTGGGGTAGTTGCAGTTGTTGCTTTTCCTCTTTGGTACTTACCTTTGTAGTCACCTTTTGTACTTGTGGCTTTACTATTAGAACATGCATGTGGGAATGGTTTATTATTTTTTTTGGTTTTACTTTTCTTTTACCTTGGTGTTGTTGAGTTTCATCATCTCATCTCTCGATCTTATAAAACAAAAGGGGGTAATGCCTTCCATTTGTGAGAAATTTCTATACCCTTTGTGCTAGTCCCCACTCCGGGACCTATTGAAGGCAGGTTTCGGGGGTCATTATCTCTCCTTCAACTTAAAGAAGGAAGGGCCTGGCAATCTGCTGACCCTTCCCTCCTTTTGGTGAAGGCGGGTCATAACAGAATGGTATCAGAGGTGATGGTTGAGAGATAGGTTAGATTCTGGAGTTAGGCACAGTGAGGATTGCATGGGATGGTAAGGAAACAGTGTTGGGTGACCTTGGCGTGCGAATTAGGCCAGGGAAAGACCAGCTAGGACACAGAATTTTAGGGCCCCCCGTGATCCGATGTAAGGACTCTGGACCTACCGAACGACCAAGTCAGGCTACACTGATTGCAGGGTAGAGACCCTAGGAAAGGTACATGCATCATAATGACTTGTGTTCTTGTGTTTCTGGGATATCTTGGGAATTAAGAATAAATTTAAAATTTTAAGAAGTTTTAAGAACGATATTCTGCACTACTTGGGCTTAGGAATTCCTTGTTTACCTTGCAGCTATGGCACCTGGAAGGCAACCACGTGTGGTACGGGCGATCGAGGCTCCGGAGACTACTTTGGCCGATTGGCAGAGAGCTGATCGAGAGGAAGAGGACGACCATTGGTAGAAGACTCTTCGGGCCTTCCAGCGATAGGCCCTCAAGAAGTATGAGGGCAGCACCTCCGACATGAAGATGGAAGGCTGGCTAGAGGAGCTAGTTATAGATTTTGGCATGATTCGGGCCCCAGCCGAGTACTGGGTCCTTCTGGCCGTCAGCCAGATGCGGGGAGCGGCGCGTCAGTGGTGGACGCTTTACCTGGGGGAGAGGAGAGAGTCTGAGGTGGCATGGGAGGATTTTGAGAGGGAGTTCTGGGTGGAATTCCTCTCCTCGACGATGAAGGCAGAAAAGAGGCAGGAACTACTCTCCCTCCAGCAGGGGAGTATGTCCATGAGGGAGCTAGGGATCAAGTTCAAGGACCTCCTACGTTTTGCTCCGGACCTCTTTCCCGACAAGGAGTCTCGGGCAAGATGTTTAGAGGAGGTGCTCCGACCCTCCCTCCAGTATGTTGTTACCCCCTTCACCCTGTCGACGTACTTGGAGGTCCAGAAGAAGGCCGAAGTGGTGGAGAGGATGCATGCTCTAGGAGGAGTGTCACGAGAGGGGATCCAGCTTGGATCATTGAGGGGATCCAGCTTCAGGACCCTCCAAGTTCCGACCAGCAGGGAGCAGACTGTAGCAGTTTCAGTTTCGATCCCCCGGCCCTCGCCCTTTTCCTTCGGGCCTGGGACCACGGTGCTTCATCTGTGGGATCCCTGGACATCTCCGGAGTCAGTGCCCAGACCGGGTGCAGTACGGTGGTGGTGGACAGCCCCACCACCCACCCCAGCAGCAGCTTCCAGCCAGACCTTTCCAGCAGCAGCAGGAGGGACAGTGAGCTCCCGCTCCTCCGAGGGTAGACGTAGGAGGAGGAGGCCGACCTCAGGGCGCTCCTCAGGGACATCGACCGGGGCGTGGTCGGGGAGGTGGTCGGTAGTAGAGGGGCAGGGGAGCTAGGCATGGACATTTGCACGTCGCAGAGGCAGTAGTTCTGGTAGGGCCAGAGGTTGTTCGAGGTATGATCAGTCTGTATAGCACTCTTGCTTATGCCTTATTCAATACCGGAGCTTCGCACTGCTTTGTTGCACCCAGTCTAGCCCGTGCCTTGGGTTTAGATGTGGAGAGACTTCCATTTCCCCTAGTGTTGAGCACACCAGTCGGAGTTCAGACCAACTTGTTGTTTGTTTGTCGGGGATGTAGACTGATGATAGTGCCACATCAGTCGGTTAGGGATCTTCTTCTACTATAGATTCAGCCATACGATGTCATCCTATGCATTGACTGGCTATTCTTTGTGTGTGTCATCATCGACTGTTTCTGAAGAATGGTGGTTTTCTCAGACTTGGACGTTCGACGTGTTACCTTCACCGGTGAGCGGAGTAGTCCGAAGGGAAACAGACGAGAGGAACCTCTCCTCTCCTTATTGACCGATTTGACAGTGGAATCAGTAGATGCTGAAATGGTGGAAGTGCCAGGGATCGTCCGTGAGTTTATGGACGTCTTCCCTGAGGAGGCGACGACTCTACACCCTCGGCATGATATCAAGTTTGGGATAGACCTGCAGCCCAACACTCGACCAATCTCGATGGCTCCTTACCAGATGGTGCCTTCAGAGCTACGGGAGTTGCGGATCCAGATTGATGATCTAATGAAGAGGGGTTATGTTCGCCCGAGTGCATCACCGTGGGGTGCTCCAGTCTTGTTCTCAATGAAGGCAGATGGTGGTCTCAGGTTGTGCATAGACTACAGGAGGTTGAATCAGGGGACGATCAAGAATCGCTACCCTCTTCCAAGGATAGACGATATTTTCGACCAGCTGAAAGGGGCAGGATGGTTCTCAAAGATTGACCTGCGGTCTGGGTACCACCAGCTAAGAGTGAAGGAGGGCGACATCCCAAAGACGGCCTTCAGGTGCAGGTATGGACACTTCGAGTTCGTAGTCACGCCCTTCGGTGTTACGAACACCCCGGCTGTGTTCACAGGGCTTATGAACTCCATCTTCTGGGAGTAATTGGATTGGTTCATGGTTGTGTTCATTGACGATATCCTGATCTATTTGAGGTCAGAAGAGGACCATACAGAGCAGCTGAGGACAGTTTTGGAGGTCCTCCGACAACACCATCTCTATGGGAAGTTGTCAAAATGCAAGTTCTAGACACAGGAAGTGTGCTTCCTCGGCCACGTGGTGTCCGAGCAGGGGGTAGCGGTGGACCCATCAAAGGTTGAGGTGGTTGTTTCTTGGGCAGCACCCAAGAATGTGGAAGAGGTTCGTGGTTTCCTTGGGCTAGCAGGTTACTATCGGAGGTTCGTACCCAACTTATCTCGAGTTGCGGCCCCTTCGATAGCCCTAACCAAGAAAGGCATGGTTTTCGTGTGGAGTGAGCAGTTCGAGTCAGCCTTCAGCTATCTAAAAGAGAAGTTGGTTAGTACCCCAGTGCTGAGATTACCAGAAGAAGGGGTCGCCTATGAGGTGTTTTGTGATGCTTCGGGACAGGGCCTGGGATGCGTGTTGATGCAGCAACAAGGGGTGATCTCTTATGGGTCCAGGCAGCTATGCCCCAATGAGCATAATTACGCCACCCACGACCTGGAGCTTGCAGCGGTCGTTTTTTTGCTAAAGTTATGGCGGTACTACCTCATCGGGGAACACTTTGTGTTCTTCACGGATCACAAAATTTTGAGATATATCTTCTCCCAGTGGGACTTAAACTTGCGACAGTGGAGATGGGTGGAGTTCCTCCAGGATTACAACTTTTAGATCTCTTATACTGAGGGAAAGGGCAATGTAGTGGCTGATGCCTTGAGTAGGAAGATGTAGAAGGATGCGGTTTGAGAGTCGGCGGACGCCTGGAAGGCAATGGAGGAGTTGGCTGCCTTACACCTAGATGCGAAGATGGATAACGGCAGAGGCTGCCTATATCAGATGATAGTGCAGTCATCTCTGTTTCGACAAGTGAAGGAGTCTCAGTGGGGAGACCCAGAGTGCGAAGTGATGTGTGACCGAGTTGACCAGGGCAAGGCTCCGGAAGGATGGATAGAGGATGGTCAGAACCGGATGCTTTTCCAGAAAAGGTTGTTTGTTCTAGGAGTGATGTGCGGCAAGGTTCTCAGTGAGTTCCACAACTCACCCCTGGCGGTACACCCAGGAGTTTCCAAGATGTACCAGGGGCTGAAGAGGCAGTTCTGGTGGCCCGGAGTTATGCAAGAGGTGGTAGAGTTTGTGGCCAAGTGCTTAGTGTGTCAGCAAGTGAAGGCTGAACACCGAGTTCTGGGCGGCCTACTGCAGCCCCTAGATGTCCCCAAGTTGAAGTGGGATGACATCTCGATGGATTTCGTCACGGGACTACCCAAGGCCCAAGGGGGATATGACGCCATCTGGGTGGTAGTGGACAGGTAGATGAAATCGGCTCACTTTCTAGCAATCAGGGAGTCGAGTACTGTGGATGCTTTGGCATGAAATTATATGGATGAGATGGTGCGGTTGCATGGAGTTCTGAGGTCTATAGTCTCGGATAGGGATGCACGGTTTACCTTGCGAGTCTGGAGAGGATTGCAGCATGCGTTTGGCACCCAGTTACACCTTAGCACTGCTTTCCATCCCTAGACAGATAGACAAATAGAGCGCACCATCCAGACCTTGGAGGATATTCTACGGGCATGTGTTCTTGACTCAGGAGGATCATGGGTGTGACACTTGCCCCTGGTAGAGTTCGCTTACAATAATAGCTATCACTCTACCATCGGTATGGCCCTATTTGAAGCCTTGTATGGGAGGCCATGCCGTTCACCTGTGTGTTGGGCCGAAGTAGGAGATTCAGGCATCCTTGGCCCGGAGGTGGTGCAGAACACAACGGAGAAGGTTCAGCTCATACGGGAAAGGATGAAGGCGGCCCAGGACCGACAGAAGCCGTATGCTAATACCAGGAGGAGGACCTTGGAGTTTGAGGTTGGGGACCACATGTTCTTGAAGGTCTCCCCTCAGCGTGGGCAGCGGAGGTTCGGCAAGGGGAGTAAGCTTTCCCCCAGGTTCATCGGACCCTTCGAGGTATTACGGCGGGTCGGCGAGGTGGCTTACCAGCTAGCATTGCCACCGCAGCTACTGAGGATACATGGTGTCTTCCATGTGTCCCAGCTCCGTCGGTATCTGCAAAACAAATCACACGTCCTTGATTGGGGTGAGCTGGACATCGAGGATGACGTGACCTTTGTGGAGAGACCAGTGATGATCGAGGATCGTAAGGAGAAGGTGCTTCATGGGAGAACCATCCCCTTGGTTCGTGTGTTGTGGAGACATGGTGGGCTTGAGGAGAGTACGTGGGAGTGGGAAGCATAGATGCATACCCAGTACCCAGAGTTGTTTTGAGTTTGTTCCTTGTTGTACCTGTTGTGGTAGAACGCTTTGTATTTTGGCTATGAAATGTACTAGTTTTCTTTCCTCTGTTTGTGTGTGAAAAGCCCTGGCTATGGGGGAGGAGAGAACCCGACCCCTAATCAAGACGCATTAAGGTGGATGCGATTAAACCCGTGCGGGCGAGTCAGTGCCACCCAAAGCGGATAATATCTTGACATGGGTAAGGAGACTCCCCAACCCACATGCCCGGGCAGTTTGGCATAGTATTTTTCTTGGTTCTTGGCGAGGAAATGTTTTAGTTAGCATGGGTTCGCTCTTAAGAGGTATCTTTTGAGGTGGTTGTTCGGACCCTCTCTCCCCTTCTGCTTTTGTTTTTATTCTCAAGGACGAGAATCGTTTAAGAGGTATCTGATGTAAGGTCCCGGGTTTTTGGGGTCCATTACTTTGTGAAAATCTCGTTTTGGGTTTTCGGGTCTGGGAATCACGGTGGTGTAGGTCTACCGGTAGATCGGCCTACCGGTAGCTGCAGCCTACCGGTAGCTCAGCCTACCGGTACCTGCAGCCTTCCGGTAGCTCGGCCTACCAGTCACTACAGCCTACCGGTAGCTGTCACCCACCGGTAGCTCTCAGCTACCAGTGGCTCTGGCCTACCCCGCGGGTTATTGCCATTAGCGCTCCCTTTTGCGCAAATAGGGTTTTAAACCCTATGTTGACCTGTTTTAGCATGTTTTAAAGACCCGTAACGCGCATAAGAGTTTTAATTAAATACTTAATCAATTAATGAGTCAGTTTAAACCACCTGATCCCCCTTTAATGACGAGTGGAGCCACGTGATCAATCCACGACCCCCGCGCGTTATGCGGTTTCGCGTTCTCACCTCAACCGTCTGTGGCTCTTATAAAATAAGGGTTAGCCGTGGTTTCTCCTTTCCTCGATCGCGGCTTTTCACAAATAGCTTCTGGTGCATCGGGCGCTCCGCATCATTATCCGTAAATTTCCTCGCTCGGCCTAAACGTCGATCATCTATCAACAAGTAGGGAATTTATCCTTCGCCTCTCTCTTTTGTGTATCATGCGGGGTGGGCGTGTTTCTGTTCTGTAGAATTGGATAAACCAGACCTAAATGAAGATAACGAACTGGATTCTATAAAGAAAGAGGGGGTTGTGATTGTTGTTGTTTTTTATATTATGACCATCTTGTTGATTTGTGTTGGCTTATGCCTTCTGAAAATCGAGGCTGTTGGTGGTCATTGTTTGTGCACTAATGAACCCCTGCTGATGTTTTAAATGGCTTGTTTGTGGTTGTAAACTCCTGCTATGAAAATTAAATTGGTTAACCACGTATATCCGGCCAAATAAATTGAGGCACCAGGATCAATCCTTTTGTGATAACCCTGGTTAAAACACACGAAAATTGAAATCATGGAGTGTGTTAAGTCGTTTAAATCTGAAAATACCGGCATGACACTGACTTGTGTTGATGGTGGTAGTTGGTTTTTTTATTTTCAGGCCGATTGCTGGAAATGTGGGAGGGTATGGGATACCCTGTCTTGTACTCTTGGTGGTTGTGTGAATTTGGGGATGGGATCCCCTGTTGGTATGGATTCAGTGGTTGGGAGTTTTAAGACCCGGTGGTTACTTGTTTATATCACAAATTGGGGTGGGATCCTCTGTTATTGAGAACTGGGTGTGGGCGTTATGGTTGATGCTTGACTATTTACTTTCCTGGACTTGTGCCTATGCTTACTAGTTGCCCAATAGTGCTTGAACTCAATTGAACATTATCACTGAACTTGAAACAAGAATGGGACAAATGGTTTTTGTTGGCGAAAGTCGTGACTTGGGACTTGGACGCAGTGGTGTTGTGATATGTAGGCTGGTTAGAAAAACCTAGGCTTTGGGTGAGTGCTTGTTACCTATATCTATACTTGTAGTTTTGTGCTTCTTATTTTTTCCCCACCCAAGTTGAGCACTTAGTGCCGAACACCCCCATTTCATGGGGGAGGGTGTCTTTCCCAACACTATTCTTAGTGGATGGTTATTATCTCCTTTTCTGGTCCCTTTCCCGGATAGCCCATGTATCTTCGAGCAGGATGTGATGGCCAGAGGTCCATTATTAGCCCAAGAACCTTCGGGCGGGGTAGTGTGGTGGTTGGCCAGGTGTGTGCGGCAGGTGGTTTCCCAAGTGTCTTCGGGATGAGGCCCAGGTGTCTTCGGGCATGACAGTAGATTTTCTAGCCCATGTGTCTTCAGGCGTGGTGGTGGTTGTTCTGGCCTAGGTGTTTGCAGGCATGGTTACATGTGATAGTTGTAGCCCAGGTTTTTGCTGGTGGGATTCGGCAGTGGGACTGCGTGTGGTAGTTGTGGCCCAGGTGTGTGCGGGCGGGTGTGGCAGTGGGACTGCGGTGAGAATTGCGGGATTGGTCCGATGCGTAGGACGTCTCAATAACCAGTGGGAAAGTGGAGCGGGGTACCCAAACATCGATGTACTCTGATTATATATATTACTTGACTTACGTTATTTGGGGAGTGTGCCTTGGTGAGGGCTGGGGTGGATAGTTTACCTTGATAGGTGTTTGTTTTACTCTTTTTTTTACGGGACTTTAGTACATTCCCCCACTTGTGAATGAGAGTCTTTGGTTTTCCCTACTGAGTGTACTTGTATTCTCACCCTACGTATATAAAACTACTTTCAGGTTTCTAGGAGGACTTCGGGGATCGCACAGGACCGTACTAGCTCAGACCTTTGGGGCAGTTGCAGTTGTTGCTTTTCCTCTTTGGTACTTACCTTTGTAGTCACATTTTGTACTTGTGGCTTTACTTTTAGAAGATGCATGTGGGAATGGTTTATTATTTTTTTTGGTTTTACTTTTCTTTTACCTTGGTGTTGTTGAGTTTCATCATCTCATCTCTCGATCTTATAAAACAAAAGGGGGTAATGCCTTCCATTTGTGAGAAATTTCTATACCCTTGGTGCTAGTCGCCACTCTGGGACCTATTGAAGGCGGGTTTCGGGGGTCATTATCTCTCCTTCAACTTAAATAAGTAAGGGCTTAGAAATCTGCTGACCCTTCCCTCCTTTTGGTGAAGGTGTGTCATGACACCTGGCCTATGGAAGACGTGCTTGGGGTAGTCATGGCGCGGTCCCTAAGGACGGGTCGTGACATATAAATAACTAAAACACGTGCAATTTAATAAACAAACTAAAAATTAAATGAATCAATAGATAATTTCATTGAAAATTTATAAAAGATAATAAAAGAATTATCAATAAAGGAAACTCTTAATTATTGGTTTCCATGATTCTTAATTACGTGGTATATTTATCATCATGACCATTCTCAAGACTATTTAAAACATACTGGGTGAAAATCCATCTAATTTGGATAACTAATTTGTCTAATGAGACTATTAATGCATCGAGGTGATTACATTAAATGGTCCCAAAAACATTTCAGAGAATTCAAAATCCTTCCTCACATATCAACTATTTGATTTAATTCATAAAGAAATGTTCCTTATCAAAAATCTTTATTGTGTAAAAAATATAGATTTATCAATATTTCCACAAACAAACAAATTTCATTCAATATAAAACACCATATTTATAAATGATATAAGATTTCGGAATTAATCATATTCATTAGAAAATAATATGTATATTTAATATAAATGTAATGTGTAATGAAAAATGAAATCAATTATGATATTTTTTAACAGAAAGTTAGTAATAAAAAATATTGTTAGATTGTATAATAACATTTACCACTTGGTAATTTTCAAGTCAAATACACATTGATGATAAAATTAAAATTGAAACTTAAAATAACATTTATAATTAAGTATTAATGATATTAGACATCTAATATGAAGTATACACACCACATAAAAGTGAATTAGTGCATAATAACAATTAAGTCTTAATGGAATATAAATTGAGAAAATATCTCATACCATACGCTCCCTTTGGATTGAATTTTCATTAACCTCATATATAATTGTTTAAATCATGTTATTAACTTATTATAAAACCATGTTAAAAGTTATTATTTCATATATGATCCATTTTTAACATCTTATTACTCATTCATTAATAATCATTTGTTGTTTCATTGTTTCATGTGTCAATTGCCTTTTTTCTCATGTGTGTTTTGTTATGAATGATCTGGTTATTGAAATTATTGTATAGTTATGTAATATAAATAATAATAATATCAATACATTAATTATATTATTAAAATCAATCATTAATGAAGGTTATAAAAAATGAAGTAAGTTACGATCCCGGAGATGGTAGGTCATACATATGCATGAGTAACACTTCCATTTTTCAAAGATCAGCATAGAAACAAGGTAATTAATATTTTAACTTTATATAATGATCATAATAAAACTAATACCATATTATTTTCATATTTATTACATCCATGTGTTGTAGTAATAAAAATAGAGTCACATCAGTTCGTGAAGGTGGCAATCCACATGTTCATGAACGATGTTATGTTTATGTGAGGTAAAAGGAAAGAAAGTAATTGAAATATATATATTTTATAAATAATTATAAATATTTCATTAATATGTAAATTATTTAATTTATATAAAATATAATCATTTACTTTATTCCTTATCACCTTCTATGAGAAGCAATTGTGAAAGATAAATCACATCATTTTGCAAGGCAGTAGTTAGTTGTATACAGGAGTGATGTTATCATGTCTCCTAAGGAATGTAAAGAAAAAAGATATATATTATATAGTGACTAATGATATAATCTTCTAAAAATTAATTGAGCATAATAATTCATTATATTTACTTCACTTTTAATAATATTAGTATCATGTATTTTAGATAATTATTAACTAAATAGTTATTACATTGGTGTTTCTTAATCATTTTATATAACTAGTTCATATCTAAAAATAAATGAAAATTTATAATGATAAAAAAATAATTTAAATTTCAATATTATATTTATAACCAAATCAATGTTGTTTTTACCTATCCCAAAGAAATATTTATATTAATAGAAAGGAAGGATCCTTTTTTATCTTTTTCTTTACTTAAATTATTATATAGGTAAATTTCATGGAAAAGTGTCCCTTAAACACCAAAAATAGATCTAAAAGTCACAAGGGTAGAAATATGGCCATAAAATTGGTTTTGAATATGGTTTTACTCATTATTGCACATTACATTTTATGTTTACCCATTAATTAAACTCATTTGTACCTTAATCACTATAATTAATTTTAACTTTTTTAACAAATAATTATGGTATAAAATTATGTTAAAATTATTAGATAATATAAATTATGATGACTCAAAAAGTGGAATCTATTTTTACAAATTCAACTAATATAAGAGGAATAATTTAATTTAAAACTAATCCCGCAGACATGGTGAGAAATCGAGTTTTTCAATTGAAAAACTTCAAAATCATACAAATATTTGATATCTAAATTCAACATGAAAATGATTTAAATGACATAAATTGGATTAAAATGTATTCAATAGAACTAATTTTACTTTAAATCCAATTAAAATTATAATTTAACATTATAAATTATTTAAACAAAAATTCAATTTTTAATTAAAGTTCAGTATTTATCATTAGTCATCAAAAAATAAAAAATTATAGAAAAATAAAAAAATCATCCTAAGATAATTTTTGTATTCTACTTTCAAAAATGATTTTTATTATTCCATATAATGTTCCTAAATTTTTTACAAATTAATTTTAAATTATATGCACCAATAATGATTAACCTACATTATAGAAAAAAATATAGTTCTTCAGAAAAAAAATTAAATTATTTTTATTTTATTTATAATAAATAAATAGATAATAAAATTGTGTAAACTGTATATTTTAATAAGCTTTTTAATAATATTTTTACCCATCAATTCAATGGTTAGGAAATAATTTTCCAGTTAAATAATGATATTAATAATATATTATTGTTTCATAAAAAAGCATCCTTGTATGTAATAAAAGATAAACATAATGTTACCTATCATATACGCTAATGGAAAAATGTTATTTTTTAAAAAAAATCGGTGTTACATGTGAAGAAAAACATGGTCTCCATTGAAAAAATTCCCATAAGTATAAATATTTTTAAAATAAAAATTTGATATGAAATCGATTATAATAAACTAAATTAGTTTTATTTTAATATAACTGGACTAATTTTACATTAAAATATAAATAAAATATAATTTCACCTAGTAAATTATTTAAATGAAAAGTTAGTTTTTGATAAAAATATTTTTTTCACTCTTCATTGAAAAATGAAATATTTTCAAAAAATCACATATATTCACCTAAACATTATATTGATATCTAAATTTCAAAAATGTAGATAATTTTATCAAATAAATTTCAAAATCATATAAAAAATAATTTTAAATTAAGTTGGTAAACTATGACTAACCCAACTTTTAGAAAAATTCATTTTTTAAAAAAATATATTTTTAATTAATATTATTTTATATATAAAAATAGATAACTGCCATGTTCATAATTTCATTACGATAATATAATTTTGAATTTGATGGATATGTAATAAAGGTATACTATATTACAATTTATTTAGACTTAGGGTTGTATGTTCTACAAGCTATCAAAGAGGTTGAAATATTATCTATTTAAAAAACCCCCCAATTTATAAAACAAGTTAAACAATAGTGAATTTATACAGATTGTAAATGTTTACTTAGCTTCTCAAAGATTGATTAGGTCTCAATTAATTTAACCACAAGATTAAACTAACTTTTGAAACTAACCTACTGATTTACAATAAGTGTAAACACTTGCTAATTTAACTATCAAAGTAGCTTTAAAATAGTTTTGTATTTCAAAGTAATAGCAGCGGAATAAAGAAGATATATGTAGTATACTATAAACTTAAACTAAAGATGCACAGCAGATATAACAAGAGGTTCAGTCTCAAGCCGAGACTTAGTCCTCTCAAATTTATATAAATTTGATCCACACCCTGGATCGGGGTTAACAATAGTTTACAAAACTGTCCATGCCACGCAGGGACCTCTACCACTGTTCTTCGTGGGAAAAAAAACAAAAACCAGGCCACACAAGGACCTCTTCCACAGTTGACGTGGGTAAACAAGAGTAAAAAATTGTGGTTTGAGGATTTTGATATCCTCCAGTTCGGTGCAGGAGACAGTGTGTGTATAAGAAATACAGAGTACACCACACTGCTCGAAAGTTAATAAATAAATCACTTAGAGAGAGTAGATAACAGTTTATAAAGCTCTAGTGATTATTAATGAAGCTCTGGACTCGTTGGATTCATCAGGAATGCTTCTGAGTCCTTCTCTGGTTTTTCTGTTGAAAAACAGAGTGTCGTAGTCAGCTTGTCTTTTACAGATATGAAAAATATCTCTTGATTCGTCGTGTGTTCTTCAGTGGTGTTGGATTGCTTTCATGAGAATTCTTTGAAGGTCTGGCAATCTCTTTCTTGATCGGGATTGTTCTTCTTGTAGTGCTCTCTATGTATGTAAGTTCTTCTCGTTGTATATTCACACTTGCGCACCGCTTCCCTTCTATATCGTGTACTGCATCTTAATCTTCCTTATATTCCACAAGTTCTGGCAGTAGGAATGATTCCCTTTTCATAGGTACGAGATACGGTTTCCTGACCTGCCAAAAACTATCATTAAATAACACTAATTGCATTAAAAACATCAAATATGACCATTAGTATTATTTAAATAATATTGACAAAAATTTAAAGAATGGTGTCACAGTGATTATGTAAACGGTGTCTTCTTCACGGTATGAGGTTCATGGTATGAGATTCATGGTATGAGCTTCACGGTATGAGCTTCACGGTATGAGCTTCACGGTATGTTCATGTCACGGTGTCTAGATCACGGTGTGTCCTTCACGGTGTCTGGGTCACGGTGTCTGGGTCACAGTGAGTCCTTCACGGTGTCTGGGTCACAGTGAGTCCTTCACGGTGTCTGGGTCACGGTGAGTCCTTCACGGTGTCTGGGTCACGATGAGTCCTTCACGATGTCTGGGTCATGGTGAGTCCTTCATGGTATCTGGGTCACGGTGAGTCCTTCACAGTGAGTCCATACTTAGAAAAATATCTGTATTTGAACTTAGACAGAATATGTAGAATATGGATTAATCTTAATCGTTAGAGAGTAAGAGAACTTGAATCATAAACATAAAGGATTGATAATATATGAGAGATTTGTGATCATGCATAAGACTTGTAAATAATAAATAGAGTAATTAACATCAATAAGATTTGTTATCATTAAACCATTATGAGTAGTTATTATTGAGATTAAAGAGCATTAGTAAGATTTTCAATGAAGATTGATATTAATTAACAGTAAAAGGATTTGTGATCATTAAAACATGATTAACACATGAGGAGTCCAACAATCTCCCCCTTTTTGATGATCACAAATCAAATATAGGCAGAATATAAATGAAATTTAGCATTAAAGATCCTAGCATAGAAAAAAAATAGAACTGACACTTGTAGATTTTCTCCCCCATTGATACTTGTAGAGATTTCTCCCCCTTTTGGGATTATCAAAAAGTAGAGAAAATGAAACTTCGGCAGTTGTCATTAAACAAAGGGTTCAAAATACAACATACAGGAGAAATACAAACAGTAAACAAGAAATTACATCCCATTAAAAAGAAAATAGTCTCGAGACTCTTCAGGGATCCATCTTTTCCTTGCCTTTATCAGCAGTAGGAACTGGTGCTGAAGTAGAAGAATGCATAGATGCAGTAGATAAAGAGGGTAAGGTAGACCTTCAAAAAAAGATGGAGCCAAAGTAGGAGTAGAAGAATATCTAGGCGTAGGTTGGTCAAGAATGACTGGCCGGATCTGGGAAAGAGCTTGGCTGACTGACATGGCAGTTGAGGCTAAGGCAGGTAGACCAGGTCTAAGGGGTGCATCAGCTGGAGCAACTATAGCAGTACTCTACACATGAAGATACGACTTCAAAAGATTTATGAAATCAGTAATGATTTCACCACCATATTGCATAGCCTTTTCAAAATCATCCTTATTTTCCATAAACTTTTCCAACAATCTGGTGAACTCTATAATTTTCTAAACTTGAGTTTTAAAAGCTTGATTCACCGAAGGGATTCTCAAATTTTCCACAAGATATCTAAAGTGATCTGTCATATCACTTTTAGAGAAAATCTGGGAGAGATAAAGATCTATTTTCTTTGTGATCTATTGTTGAGCATCATTGGCTATCTTAGAATGAATCCAAACCAAGTCCAATGCTCTATCACTATTTTTAACCACTTCTGTCAAAGAAGAAAGATCCAAGCCACTGAAGGCACTCTGAATTTCTTCCTTGATTATGGATCTCAGCATAGAATCATCCAAAGAAGATATGGAGGACTGACCAGAAGCAGGTGAAGCCTTTATAGCTTCGGTTAGAACTTTGAGCTATTTTAGAACTTTTTGCAGGCATCCATTGTATTCATCTGTAAGCTTATTTAGAGTTTCCACAAGCTCTCTCATGCGTTCTAGAATCTTGGTGTGTCTTTTTCCAATCTTTTCATCAAAATTAAAGAGGTATGGATGAAATTCAGACACAATTTCTCTAGAAAGGAGGGAATCAGATGGCTCAAGAGAAGCAGCAACAGGTGCAGGAGCAGAAACAGGAGCAGGTTCCGATCTCAAGGATAACTCATTCTACAAATTTGCTATCATATTTTTCAGATTTTCAACATCAGTGCTCAGAAGCTTATTCTCTACTCTGACTTCTTGAATTTATCGTATCATCCTTGGTTGAATATGCAAGATAATATTTTCCAAGATAATTGATGCATCTTCTTGACTTAACTGAGTTACTGGACGAGGTTGAGTGGAGACAATTTTCTCAACTCCAGCTAACAATGTTTCTCCAAAAACTTTCAAGTTATATTTGGTCAAAAAGGAGTGATTCTCGGGTAAGTGTGCTGGTAAAGGTAGTGGTTCAAATTCTGGTTGAGGTTCAGAGTCATCTTCAGACTCAAATTCTGATTCGGATTGAGGTTGGGGCTCTGGTTCTGGTTCTGGATGAGCTACAGACTTCAGTTGAAACATAGAAGAAAGATCTATTCCAGTTGTAGACACTTGCTCTGACTCATTCACATTATAAAATCTTGGGAAAACAAAATGGGTATGCACAGAGTATGAGACAGCAGGTTGAGAAGCTTCAGTAGATCTAGCTTCTATAATCTCAAGATTTTGAGGTTCCTCCCCCTCAAATTGTGCTTCCCTTTCAGATTCTTGAAGCTCAGGAACATGGAAAAGATCCACAGGATCATCCCTGATCTCTTCAGCAAATTCTTGCCTTGCCAACTGGAAGGCAATTTCCATCCTCTCTTCAGCAGAGGGAATTATCTCAGGAACCGACTGTTCCACTGGTTGAACTTCCAGACTTGCTTCTTTTTCAATAGAAAGATCCTCTTCAACAGGATCTGCCTCAAAGGTTGCTTGTTGTTCTGAATCAGGAAAAACCAACTTCCTTTCAGAATTAGGATGAGATTCTGGATTTACATCCGCACTAGAAGTAGGAGCTTCCTCTTCTCTCAAACTAGCACCAACTTCCTCTTCTTGAGGTATTTCATCAGGTATAACAGCAGGGACAACAGTCCTTTATTTTTCAATAGGAGTTGTTTCCATTTGAGGTCTTCCAGCTTCTTCTCTTGGAGATACTTCAGAAGTTACTTCCTCTTCTTATTCTTCTTCTAAATACTCAGCCACTTCATCTGGTTCCAAACCAGGATCAGATAGATTTCTAGGCCTTCTTGGATAGGCAACGAGATTAAACTTTTTATACACTTGATCATTATCCTCAACCCACTGTTTCTTCCAAGGGTTCCAGCTAATCTTCATTCTTCTGATGATAGGCATGGATAGGCAGAAATCAAGGTCCTCTAACTTTTCTTCATTTGGTCCAACCATCCCTTTGGCAACTAACATAGCCAAAATCATCCTTGAGTAAAACAGTGAGGTAGATTTGGAAGGGACTTTGATCATCTCACAGATATGATTGATAACATACTTTCATAGGTTGATCTTATGTCCATTCTTCAACAGATGAATCAGGAACACATCCTGATACTTCATCATAGTAAAATCTCATTTTCATGGACTAATCAAATTTTGAACAAACTTGAACAGAAGTCTAGTCTTTCCATCTAATTCAGCAGCTATAGCCCTTCACTTGGTTCCATTTTCAGTCAGGTGTTATAGAGAAGTCTCTAGATAAAAGATGTCGGTTGTTAGAGGAGGGTCTCTCTGGTAATCCTCACAAACTCCTTCATGGGGAATCCCTAGGCATACAGCCCACAGCCTCGAAGATAAAGAGCACTTTTGTCCATTTATCCATCTTGTCACCATAAAGCTTTCTCCAAACTCAAAAGAAAAATTTACATACTGGTAAAATTGAGATACCAATCTCGGGTAGATCGGTCTATTCTGTCCAGTGAACCTTCCAAGCCATCCTTGATCTCTTAAAAAATTCAAAACTAAAGATCTGCTAGACAGCAACCACTCTGGACAAACCTCTTTTTCAGGTACAACTATATGGATTACTAGATTTGGGTTTAGAGGTCCTTCGAGAGCTATCCTCGGTATCCTCTTCTGTTTCTTAGTGCGGCGCTTCTCAGACGAGAGTGAAGATGGATGCTTCATCCTTGGCATCCACTGAAGGTTCGGCGAGAGGGAAGAGAAGGTTCAGGAGAGAGTTCGGGTAAGGAATCGAATGAAACCCTTAAGTTTTATCATTTGGGAATGTCAAACGTCATAAAAACAAAAACATAGGAAATCAAATAGTGGTGAAATAAAAAATTACACGATACAGGTTAAAATAAGAATAAAATAAAAAAAACTTTCATGGTGAGACCGTGAGCAGGTGTTACAGTGTGATGAAAACTAGTCATCACGCTGAGACAGTTGATAGTCGTCACGGTGAGACAGTGAGCATTCTGTGCAATCACGGTGAGACAGTAAGTTGACGGACCGTGAGCATAAAATCTTGATGGTGAGACCGTAAACATAAAACAGTAACTTAGAAACAGTGACTATGAAACCGTAAAGTAAAATACAGTATAGTATTAAACATTAAGATTAGTAAGATATTCACTTATGATTAATCATACCAAGATCATGAATGATGTAGTCTAATCTTTCAGAATTTAATGGTTTGGTGAATATATCAGCAAGTTGATATTCAGTACCAATGAATTCCAAAGTGATATCACCTTTTTGATAATGATCCCTCAAAAAGTGATGTCTTACATCAATATGTTTTGTCCTAGAATGAGAAACAGGATTCTTAGAAATTTTAATAGCACTTGTGTTGTCACAATTTATTGGGACATGTCTGAATTGATATCCATAGTCTAGTAATGTGTGTTTCATCCACAAAATTTGTGTACAAAAACTACCAGCAGCTATGTATTCAGCTTCTGCACTAGATAATGCAACAGAATTTTGTTTCTTACTACACCATGATACTAGTGACTTGCCTAAAAGGTGACACGTTCCAGAGGTGCTTTTTCTATCTAACTTACATCCAGCAAAATCAGCATCAGAATAACTAAAAAATTCAAATGATTGTCCTTTGGGATAGAACAGTCCTAAATTGGGAGTATGCTTGAGGTATTTGAAAATTCTATTTACAGCATTTAAATGTGACTCTTTAGGGTTTTCTTGAAAATGAGCACAGATACACACACTAAACATAATATCAGGATGACTAGCAGTTAGGTAGAGTAGACTTCCAATCATTCCTCTATAAGTGGTTTGATCAACAGATTTACCATTTTCATCAAGATCCATCTTACAGGTGGTACTAATGGGAGTGTCACTACATTTTTTGTTATCCAATCCAAAACGTTTTAAAAGATCTCTAGTATATTTACTTTGAGTTAAAATAATTCCATTATCATTTTGAAAGATTTGAAATCCAAGAAATAATTTAAGTTCACCCATTAAAATCATTTCAAATTCATTTTGCATCATTTTAGAAAAATCAGTACACAATGTAGTTTTTGAAGATCCAAAAATAATATCATCTACATAAATTTTTACAACTAAAACATCTTTAGAAATTCTTTTTATAAATAGAGTAGGATCATCTATTCCTTTTGTAAAACCTTTAGAAATTAGAAAAGTACTTAATCTATCATAACAATCTCTTAGAGCTTTCTTTAAACCATATAAAGCTTTTGATAATTTGAAAATGTGATTTGGAAAATGAGGGTTCGAAAATCCAGGTGGTTTTTCAACAAAAACATCCTCCGCAATATACTCATTCAAGAATGCACTCTTGACATCCATTTGATATAGTTTGAAATTTAGATGTGCAGCATAAGTAAGTAAAATCCTAATAGCTTCTAATCTGGCTACTAGAGAAAAAGTCTCCTCATAGCCTATACCTTCATCTTGACTATATCCTTGTGCAACTAGACTAGATTTATTTCTAACTATGTTTCCAGATTCATATACTTTATTTCTAAACACCCATTTAGTGCCTATTGTGAAAGTGTCCTTAGGTCTTTCAACAAGGTTCCAAACATTATTTCTTTCAAATTTATTGAGTTCTTCTTGCATATAAATTACCCAAAATTCATCATTAATAGCATCATCAATGTTTTTAGGTTCAAGCTGTGACAAGAAGGCTTGATGTTCAACCTGATTTCTAAGAGAAGCTCTAGTTTGTGTTCCTCTATCAAGATTTCCTACAACAGCATCTAAAGGATGATTCTTTAGAATCCTAGTTGATCTAGTAAAGGTAGGACTAGAAATTTCATGTTCTTCTCTAGGTTCGGGTTCATTAGGAACAGATTCTGGAATAAGTCCAGAACTGGTTATCTTTATAGAAGGTTCATTGGATTTTTCATTAAGGTCCCGAACAGATCAATCTTCTTCAATATTTTCAAGAGAGGTTTTAGGCTCATGTGGATCAGTTTCATCAAACTTGATGTGAATAGATTCTTCCACACATTTGGTTTTCTTATTAAAGACTCTATAGGCTTTTCTAGTTAAAGAATAACCAAGAAAAATTCCTTCATCACTTTTAGAATCAAACTTATAAATATTATCCTTTGTATTAAGAATAAAAACTTTACAACCAAAAACTTTAAAGTAACTAACTTTATGTTTTCAATTATTCCACAACTCATAAGGGGTCTTCTTAAGAACAGGTCTGATCAAGACTCTATTGATGATATAACAATCTGTATTGACAGCTTCAGCCCAAAAGTAAATAGGTAGGTAATATTCATTAAGTATAGTTCTAGAAATTTCTTGCAGGGTTCTATTTCTTCTTTCTACTACACCATTTTGCTGAGGTGTCCTAGGAGCATAAAAGTTATGACTATAGCCATTGAGTGAGCAATAGGATTCAAATTCATGATTCTCAAACTCACGGCCATGATCACTTCTTATGGTTTTAATCTTAAGTCCACTAAGGTTTTCTACAGATTTGGAGTATTTGACAAAGTAAGAAAAAGCTTCACTTTTGTGAGCTAAGAAGTATACCCAAGTATATCTAGAAAAGTCATCTACTAGGACATAGACATAGTGCTTCCCATTTAAGCTAGAAACTCTAGATGGTCCAAACAAATCCATGTGAACCAACTCAAGAGGTTGAGAAGTTGAAACTTCTTTCTTTTATTTAAAATAAACCTTATGTTGATTTCCCTTTTGATAGGGATTACAAACTTTGTCATTTGGAAACTCAAGTTTAGGTAGGTCTCTAACCAAGTTCTTCCTAGTAAGTTTTCTAAGTGAGTGTACATTGTAGTGTCCTAATCTTCTATGCCATAACTAGGACACTTTATGAAAAGCATTTAGACAGGTAACATTTTTCATAGCTAAGGAATTTAAATCAACAACATAAACATTTTCATTTCTTAGAGAAGAAAAAACTAAAACGTTTATAGAATTAAAAACATTACAAGAATCATTTTCAAATTTGACATTAAAACCATCATCACATAATTGAGAAATACTTAACAGATTATATTTCAATCCATCAACAAATAAAACATTATAAATTAATACTGAGTCAGTGTTACCAATTTGGCCTAGGCCGATGATCTTTCCTTTAGAATTATCACCAAAGGTGACATGTCCTCCATCAACCTTTATTAAACTTTTGAAACACAAGTAATCCCCAGACATATGTCTTGAACATACACTATCTAGATACCATGTCTTCTTGTGGGAACTCTTCAAGAAAGTTTCCTTCAAAAAAGATTTAAATAGAAATGATTTTGGTACCCAAATCTTCTTGGGTCCAGACAGGTTAGAAATCAAAGCTTTTGGTACCCACATTTGTCTTATGGGTCTCATATAATTCACAGAATCAAAAGATTTTGAAATATAAACTCTATTAGATTTATAACTAAGTGAATAACTAGTTGAAGCATACAAATTTCCAGAACTAGAACTTGCAGTATTCTGACCAGATTTAGGAATAAATCTATTCTTGGTAATCTGTCTTTTTCTAAGTTGGTATCCTATACTAGTAGTATATCTAGGTGCAATCTTCTTACCTAGAATTTTAGTAAGAGTATCTTTTCCATTTGTGAATTTCTCTAAGTCCTTTCTAAGTTGCTCATTTGACAATTTCAGTTCAGTGTTTTCTTTAAACAACCGAGCATTCTTTTCCATTTCTATGTCAAGATCAGATTTATGTTTAACAGTTAAAGCATATTGTTTCTTTTAACCCATGTATTTTTCTTCCAGCTCATTACAGGTTTCCTCCAACATATCACAGTATTCAAATAGTTCAGATTTTGACATATTTTCAGAATCAGAATCATCTCCAGAATAATAATAATTTAATGCAGGAGTTTCAGATGTTACCTCAGAAGTGTTTGTCATAAAACACAGGTTTGCCTTATTTCTGTTTTCAGTCTCAGAAGCTTCAGATTCACAGGAGCTATCCTCAAAAGCACTCCACGTAGCCTTCATAGCTTTCTTATACTTATTATCCTTATACTCATATTTCTTCTTGTACTTCAGCTTTGGACAGTCTGCTTTTATATGTCCTTTTCTTTTGCATTCATAGCAGACAACTTCATTAGATTTGTCAGATTTCTTCCAATCCTTTTTCCAGTGTCCCTTATTATCATAATTTCCTTTGTAATTTGATTTTCTGAAAAATTTCTTCTTCCTATAAAACTTCTTAAATATTCTGGCTATGTGAGCCATTTCTGCATCACTATCAGATGCACCTTCACTTTCTTCACAGCTTGAGCTATCACTTACATGAAGCTTCTCCTTATCTTTATTCTTTGAAGTAGTAGTCTTGAAATCCATTGACTTCCTTTTTGGTTCATCTTCTTCTTCTTTGTTTACCTTAAGTTCTTCCTCATACAACATTAACTTACCAATAAGTTCCTCGACTTGCAGTTTACCAATATCACAACATTCTCTAATTGAAATAGAAGTGCCCCTCCATCGGTCTGGTAGACATCTCAAGATTCTCATAATTTGTTCCTTTACTGGAACAGCTTTACCAAGTTAATTCATTATATTGACTATCTCATTGAACCTGAGATACATATCAGAAATAGGTTAATCAGTCTTCATCTTAAAATTATCATATTTAATAGTATAAGTATTTAATCTAATTTCTTTAACATTGGTTGTTCCTTCATGAGAAACACCTAAAGTATCCCAAATTTCAAAAGAAGTTTTGCAAGCAGAAATTTTTTTAAACTCCTCATCTCCTAAAGCATAGTACAGGGCATTCATAGATTTACAATTATTATTGTAAGATGTCTTTGTAGGTTCATCCCAAGTTATTCTTTCAGTTTCTGGAATTTTATATTGAGATTCTATAGCAGTCCAGATATCAAAACCCATGATTTCTAAATGAATTTTCATTTTAAGTTTCCACTGAGCATAGTTTGTACCATTGAAGAAAGGTGTCATGTTAGTAGAAGCACCCTCAAGTCTATTATCCATGATAACTAGGTTGAGACAAAAATTTGAACGAGATAAAAATTTAGAAATAACAAAAATTTTAAGAACTTTAAAATAAAACTAAAATCACAGTTGAACAAACAGAGTATTTCAGAAAATATTTTAAATCCTCTGATACCAAATGTTGGTCGGAGTGGATACTCAAGAGGGGGTGAATTGAGTTCCAATTAAAATTTCTGTTAAAATATTATATATTTAAAAAACCCAAATTTATAAAACAAGTTAAACTGTAGTGAATTTATACAAATTGTAAATGTTCACTTAGCTTCTCAAATATTGATTAGGTCTCAGTTAATTTAACCACGAGATTAAACTAACTTTTGAAACTAACCTACTGATTTACAATAAGTGTAAACACTTGCTAATTTAACTATCAAAGTAGCTTTAAAATAGTTTTGTATTTCAAAGTAATATCAGCGGAATAAATAAGATATATGTAGTATACTATAAACTTAAAATAAAGATGCACAACAGATATAACAAGAGGTTCAGTATCAAGCTGAGACTTAGTCCTCTCAAATTTATATAAATTTGATCCACACCCTGGATCGGGGTTAACAACAGTTTACAAAACTGTCTAGGCCATGCAGGGACCTCTACCACTGTTCTTCATGGGAAACAAAACAAAGACCAAGCCACACAAGGACCTCTTCCACAGTTGACGTGGATTAACAAGAGTAAACAATTGTGGTTTGAGGATTTTGATATCCTCCAGTTCGGTGCAGGAGATAGTGTGTGTATAAGAAATACATAGTACACCACACTACTCGAAGTTTAATAAATAAATCACTTAGAGAGAGGAGATAAGAGTTTAGAAAGATCTAGGGATTATTAATGAAGCTCTGGACTTGTTGGATTCAGCAGGAATACTTCTGAGTCCTTCTCTTGTTTTTCTGTTGAAAAACAGAGTGTCGTAGTTAGCTTGTCTTTTACAGATATGAAAAATATCTCTTGATTCGTCGTGTGTTCTTCAGTGGTGTTGGATTGCATTCATGAGAATTCTTTGAAGGTCTGGCAATATCTTTCTTGATCAGAATTGTTCTTCTTGTAGTTCTCTTGATGTATGTAAGTTCTTCTCGTTGTATATTCACACTTGCGCTCCGCTTCCCTTCTATATGGTGTACTGCATCTTAATCTTCCTTATATTCCACAAGTTCTGGCAGTAGGAATGATTCCCTTTTCAGAGGTATGAGATACGGTTTCCTGACATGCCAACAACTATCATTAAATAACATTAATTGCATTAAAAACATCAAATATGACTGTTAGTATTATTTAAATAATATTGACAAAAAGTTAAGGAACGGTGTCATAGTGATTATGTAAACGGTGTCTTCTTCATGGTATGAGGTTCACGGTATGAGCTTCACGGTATGAGATTCATGGTACGAGATTCATGATATGTTCATGTCACGGTGTCTAGCTCACGGTGTGTCCTTCACGGTGTCTGGGTCACGGTGAGTCCTTCACAGTGTCTGGGTCACGGTGAGTCCTTCATGGTGTCTGGGTCACGGTGAGTCCTTCACGATGTCTGGGACACAGTGAGTCCTTCACGGTGAGTCCGTACTTAGACAAATATTTGTATTTGGACTTAGACTAAATATGCAGAATATGGATTAAGCTTAATTGTTAGAGAGTAAGAGAACTTTAATCATAAACATAAATGCTTGATAATATATGAGAGATTTTTGATCATGCATAAGACTTGTAAATAATAAAGAGAGTAATTAACATCCATAAGATTTGTTATCATTAAACCATGATGAGTAGTTATTATTGAGATTGAAGAGCATTAGCAAGATGTGAAATGAAGATTGATATTAATTAATAGTAAAAGGATTTGTGATCATTAAAACATGATTAACACATGAGGAGTCTAATAGAAAATAACTAAAAATATATACCATTTAATCAATAAACTAAGAATTAAATTCATGTAAGGATATTTTCATTGTAAAAATATTATATATAGTAAGATTTTAATTCTTAATTAAGGAAATGATTAATTATTAGATGTCATGATATCAGAAATCTTGATACCTCTACTGAAAAAACCTTTCCCAAGAAACTTTAAAACTAATGTATATATATACAACATAAACCCATTTGACTAAGTCTCGCCAATGTATTCATATCATGAGACTACCAATGCATCGAGGACCTATCTTTAATGGGGACCACCATAATTTTAATGTCCAATGAATTCATCATATATCAAATAATCGATTTAATTCTTGAATAATATGCATTATCAAAAAACTTCAGTATCAAGTAAGGAATATGGTTCAACAATAATTTCCTTAATCAATTAAATAACATTCAAAGTAAAAGAATTTATATATAAATTATATACATTTAATTTAATAAATATATCCATGATAAATAATATGGATATTTTTGGGGAATATAATTTCCATTAGTGACAAAAAAAGGAATATTTCAATAGAATGTTATTTATTAAAAAAAATAATCAAGAAACTCAGTGTAAAAACATTCTTAGGTCAAAATGATTATAAAACTACAATAGAAATTATAAATATGGTATCAATACAATATATCCTTAATATATCATAATTACAATGAAGGGTTTATGTCATTGATTAATCTAAGTATAATAAAAATTTCATTAAATTCATTATTTTGGACAATAAAATTTTCAATTTGGAAATATAATTTTAAAACTAAATGTCCACAAAATATTCTAAGAAAAAAATTCAATGAATAAAACCATTGAAACAAATAAATTAATCTTTAATAAATTGGGTGTTCATGGTGGTAGAAAAATCCATACATTCTGTATACATTAAAACAAATATTCTTTTTGTGTTCTTAGTAAAATCCAAACAGACCTAATTTGGAAAATAAAATGAATATCCCATTCAAAAAATTTCTTAAAAAGTCAAAATTGAGTAAAAATTTCTATATTAAATCATTTTTATAATGTGAAAAACATCTTTACAAAACATGGTTTTACATGAAAGGGTTTTTTTTATCAAAGAGAAAAATGATGTCAAAATACATTAATAACATTTTCTCAATCATTTTAATTACCAAATAGTTTGATATGGAACTATTAATAAAAAATCACTGATAAACATAAGAGATGAAAATTAATGTGTTTTATTATACAATTATCAAATAATTTCTATCAATGGAAATTAAAGTAAAAAAACTTGATTAAAATGATATTTTCAAATAAAACCTTATAAAGATCATTACGTTGAAGTGAAAATTAATCAATTCATCTATTATGTGTATAAAATGTAGATCCAAATAAAATAAGTGGAAACAAAACATAATATAGTAAAAATTATTTACAAAAATATTATTAGAATTCCAAAGACAATGAAGAATTAATATTACCCAACGAAAAGAAATTAACTTGTTAAATTCACTAGCACATGTAAATTTTCAATTAAAATACCCGTAGATGAAATAAATTGCATTAAAATATAGAATCCCATTAATTAATATGTTTTCATGATATTGCTTGAAAAATGTGTAGTATATACATCATATAAAATTAATTAGGTTCATAACATCACAATACACCTCAATGGAGCGAAATTGAGATGAAGTCACTTAACTAATTATTTATTTTTTTGAACATGATTTAATGTAAAATCTGGAGTTTTTAAAAAACAAATAGTATAACCAACATGATGTTCCACATCGAGCTTAATAGAACAACTAAATATTATTATTTAGATGTTTCCACTATAACCTAGCTGTTACAATTGTAGAAATGAATAGTATTAACTGAATTATGAAAATACGGTCTAAATATTTATATATAATTAATTAATTAGTGAATAAAAAATTATAATTTAATCTAAAATGTTTTTAAAATAAAATTAAATGTTTTTCTGAAAAACAATATGTAAATGTTCACATGTGTATTTTATAAAAATAAATTTATAAATCACTATTTTTTTATAATATTTAATAAATATATATGAAATATATTTAATTTAATTTTTAAAAATCATTTTATATATATTCTAGATAAGATATAATAACAAACCCAATTTTATGAATAAAATATGTATTTTTTTAAAAAGGCCGTTTTTCCACCTTTTGAGGGAGAACCCATTTTAAATATAGTTTCTGATACTTTTATAAGTTATATTTTAAAAAGTAAACTTCTTTATTGAAATTTTAATATCAAAATTTACTTTGGTCATTTTTTTGTTTTTGTATGTTAAATTTCATATTTTGATGAATAGTGAAAAATATTGCATTTTAGTTCAAAACTACTTTTTCATATAAATTATTTATATAGTTATATTATTCATTTAATTGGTTTTAAAGTATAATTAGAATATCTTTTATCATTAAATACAATACAGGTCATTGGAATCAATTTTTTATTGAAATTGGATATAAAATCTATGTTAACATTTGGACGTTTTACTTTAAAAACTCATTTTCTCATTCCGTCAAAGATATTAATTTTAAATTAATTTTATCCACTTATATTTTTTAAATTTTGATAAATGGAAAAAAACTTTGTAAAAAGTATGAAATTTATGATCTAATTGGATCAAAATAATTTCTAAAATTATGAATAGTATCTATAGTAATTATTTTTATTATTAAGGGTAAGGGTAAATCAGGTAATTAAAGGTAAAAATAACATTATAAATAATATAAAATCACCCTAACAGATGTACTAATTTAATTGTATGAGTGTTTTTAAACAAAAATCATCATTAGGTATAATTTATAACCATTGTATGCCACTTTGGTTTGAAAAGTACATTTATAATGTTATATTCAAAGAGAAAACAAATTTTGTTACACCATTTTTTTAACAAGTAGTGTATTTTTAATATGGGGATATATATGGGATATATTAAAATATCAATATTATTTATAAAATTAAAAATATTACCAATATCTTGGTAAATTATTTATAAATTTTAAGGAATAAATAATTAAATTAAATGGTGACACGATGATGATGCAGTAATTGCTTCATTAATGGAAGAATCAAATAAATGATATTAAAAATGATAAAATAAATATAATTTTATATGATTAATTTCATCAGTTAATTTATTAAAAAAATATACATGTTATATATGTATTAAATGAGTTTTTTCTAATTTTTCATGTTTTTAGTATATTTTTAAAAGTCAAGTAATTAATAGTTTCAAAGATTGACATTATTGATATTTTACAATATAAAATCTTTAAATAAATGATATAGATTTTATAAAATTTTAAGATTTAGAAAATTAGTTTCTATAAGTCCTTTAATATCATAAATTACTCATTTATTGGTTTTTTGGAAATTTATATTAATTATAATTTCCATCAAAGTGTAAAATACATTATATCATGGTAAAAATTAAAAGGGTAAAATATGGGTTAAATAGAAAAAAAAATTATGGATTAAAAAATAATGAAACATGTCTAATATTTACTATATGAAGGAAATTTTACCAAAAATCATCCTATATTTTAAATAAATCAATTTTTAACCCTTTATAATAGAATATTAATTTATATTAATTTAATATTTTAAAGATTTCCAGGAGTGCCTCTTCCCTCTCCTATAAAAGGGTGTCAATTCTTCTCTATTATTCACACCTTAAAACAATTTTGGTTCTACTAATATCTACATAAATCCATTACTAGAACACTACCACTAATCCTAGAGGATTAATTTTAGTCATACAACCCTTTTTATATAGGTGTTGTGGTGTTTATCAAAGGAGATCATCTGAAGGGAAGGCAACGTCTTTAATTAAGTTTTTCTATTTTATTTCTTCTTCATACTCCTTCAAATATTCTTCAACCATGATGAAATAATAAATAATGTATCCTCAACATACATATATTTTATTATTTTAATTTCATCACCTAAATCCATCTCTAATTTCATTAAATTGGAAATGAACTTTTCAATCATTTGTATGACGGACTACGACCTTGAGAACCGATATAGTTTACTTTTCATTACCATCTATCAAGATGGGTTATAATGATAGAATTAATGTTTTTTATATTATATTCATGAAATATTTATCATTATAATATAATAATATATCAATTACCTTCTTACTTTCCATGAACATAAAAATGATGACATCATTCATGAGTACGTGTGAACTATATCCTCCATAAAGTGATGTCATTTGCTTTTATTCACCAGATAGATTTTATGATATATATAATTATATTTAAATGATTATTATTATTTTAATAATATAATTATCATTATAAAAATATAAAATTATAACTACCTTATTCAAATAATGATCATTATAAAATGAAAATGTTACCCGTGCGTACGTATAGCTTACCGTCTCCATGATTGTAACTTAGTTAATTTTTAATATCCACATATAATGGATGGATTTAAAAGTATAATTTTGGTATAAATGGATTATTATGTCATGAATATTTTTCTATAGATGATTAAATAATTACCACTTTGACCGTATTTGACTTATCAATGTCATTTTGGACTCATAAATTGAATATCATCAAAACATCTGACATGATATTAGATAATTAAGTAATTATTATATCATGATGATAAGTGATATAAAAGGAATAAAAAATTCATAAATTCTCTAAAAAAATTAAATAATTAACCTATGATTATTATTCAGAAAGATAAATATTTTATGTGGCAATTCAGACGCAAGGTAATGTACTCCTTAACTAAAACCTTCTTTTAAATGTTTTAAAGATTTTTTATCCTAAATATTTCTCTTTCAGGTACATGTTTTCAATATAGTTATTATGATTGTATTAATTTGGAAAATAGTATTTCAAAATGGGATTTCCCTAATTTATTTCAAATGTTTCAATGTGTAATGGGACACTTTGATTCAAAAATCAATTTTAAATGTTTTAACTGAGTTTTTAAAATGGGATGGTTATTTCAATAACTTGAAATGCTTTCTTATGAGTGAAAATAAATTTTATGAGTGTAATGTGGAAAATTTAAAGATTTATATGTTCATACATGGAAATTTTATGGTTGAGGCCAATAAATTTTATACAAATGGTTGAGCCCCATTGTAGCTCATGGGTGAGCCTGATATAGCTTATACGAAGGGTTGAGTCCCACTATAGCTGGAGATAAATAAGTGAGTTGAATATAGCTTATAAGAAGTGTGAGACCCATTATATCTCTCTAATTAATTGGTTATTTAGGATATAGAAGTTGACCTTATGGTTATTACATTTCTAAAGGTGATTGTAAGAGTTATTTGTTAATGATGTCCCAAGGCACCAATGTGATTTTTCTATTCTTACTAATGAATTTTTCTAAAATGGAATTAATGGATTTTCATGTTTTCACTAGGCTAAAAATTTACTTTCTTTTTTCCCTTACTAATATTTTTGAGCTCATCCCATGTTTTGAAATTTTTTTCATAGATATTACAATTTTAAGTGAAAAGAAGATGATATAATGATTGAATTAAAGGAATATATGGAAAAGAAATCATGTTTTATATTAAAGGAGCTTTCTTTCATAGAAAAAATGAATACTAAGAATAAGTTTCCACTTATAATGTATGGGTTTAATTTGAACGATCTTTTTTTAATTCCTTAAAACACTAAACTGAAAATATTCCCAGATGTGAATTCTAGTTCAAAGACACTAGAATAAGTTATGTTTAAGGATGAGTCCTTACAATTGGTATAAAAGGGAGGTTTAAATAAAATTAGAGATTATTATTCCTTAATAAGAGTTAGGGATATCACCGTGGGTTTATAATTTTTATTTTGATCATAAGTTTAATATCTTAGAAACCCTTTCGTGGCTTTATGTTATGAAATTTTAATGTGATTAATAGTATTTTTAGAGAAATTTATTTTTGAGTTAATTATGTTCTATTAGCTTTTGGGATACAAAATTAATGAAACAAGATAAGATTTTAGGTTAAAACAGGTTATTTATGTTTTTGACCATTTATCTCTTTCTGAAAATTTTATAAGATTTATATTGTTTGTGAAAAGAGACAACCTGCCGGAAGGGTGATAAACTTTTGTGTTCAGAAAGGACATCAGATTTGAACCCACAACCAAAGGATAACAAGGGTGAATTTCCTACCACTGGACTATGAGAAGTCCTATTTAGTATGAATTCATTATTTTTAGTTTAATGATTTGATGGATTAAGAATAAGTTGATTTTGGGAACCTATGTTGCATCGAATATATAATCCTAGGATTGGAAAATGATTTAGTGATTACCTGAACAATGATATTTTAGGATATCTTCGCTATTTTGGGAATCCTATGTGATTAAGGTAAATATAATTCTATGTTATTTTATTTGATAAGTAAAGGTAGAATTATACTTTGGAATAATTTATGATTTATTGTGGACTTATGGTGATTTAGGTAATTTATGAAAATGATTAACCTATCTTGGAGAATATGGGATTAGAAAAATTACTTTTTTATATGATATATTAAGAGTGATTGTATTTATTTGGAGATAAATTTTACAATTTACTTGGGAAGACTATGTTATAAAATCTTACTAATTTTTGGGTTTCAATCAAGGTTTGGACTATTTTTTAGTACTTTTAAGGGAAGATATTTGTTGAATTATCTGTGTTTAACATTTGGAATCACTAATTAATTTTGTAGATTAATATATTTTTAAACATATAAAGGTTTATACTTTATGGGGAATTATCTCATCTTATCCTAACCATTTGATTTTCATTAATTTTTCACAACATGAAAAGTGCATAATTAATCATTGATAGATTATGTGATTCTATAGAAGTTTATTTATATTGAATGCTCATTATTTGGAGAAAAAAGATATTTTTTGGTGGAAATTGATTAAATTATGAAACTATAAATGTCGAGTAAGTATATTTCCTTATGTTTTTAGTCAAAGTAGTAATATAATTCCTCAACACTATGAAAAGGATTTTAAAACAAAAATGTTATGTGTTTACTTTTCTTGTTAATAAATCAATTACCTTCTAACCCATAACCGATTTATGGTTGTTTCATTGTTAACATTATCATGACCATTTTCTAAAATACTCTCCATATGAACATGATATATTGTTTTTTTCTTCGATATCCATGTTTTTCACATGGAACCCTCTTATGTTTTATTCTAGGTGACCATCACATATCCATTTTTTCCATTTAAAGTGGAAGTTTTATTGAATCTTCTTCTGATGTGGTATTTCAATAATGGAATCTTTAAAATTCAAATCCCTATATTTCTTTTCTAGGTTATAGTTGAAAGGATGAGATTTATAAAATTGGGGTGAATTTAACATTATGAGTTTTTGAAAAATAAAAACTACAACGAACATGACATGACACATCGAGCTTGAGTGAACAACTAAATATTATTATTTAAGTATTAACATCATAACCTAGGTATTAAAATGTAAGAAATGAATAGTATTAATTGAATTATGAAAATATGTTTTACACATTTATATATAATTAATTAATTAGTGGAAATTTTAATATAAATAAATGTAAAACATTTGTAAAATAAAATTAAATATTATTCTGAAGAACTATTTAAATATAGACATATTTATTTTATGCTAATAAGATAATAAATCACTATTTTTTTATATTGTTATTTAAATTTATTTAATTTAATGTTTGACACTCATATTATATATTTTTTTGACATGATATAAGAACAAAGCCAATTTTACGAATAAAAGAGGTATTATTCAAAAAAGGTATTTTTACCACCTTTTGATGGAAAAAACCATTTTAAATCTAGTTTTTGATAATTTTATAAGTTATATTAGAAAAATAAACATATTATTTGAAATCTTAATATCAAATTTTTTTTAGTTTTTGATATTTTTTTAATAAATTTCATATTTTAATAAATGGTGAAAAATATTGTAATTTACTTTAAATCTACTTATTCATCTAATTTATTTATATAGTTGTATTGTCATTTTAATAGGTTTTAAAGTATAATTAGATTAATTTTTTATCATTTAATACAATATAGGTCATTAGAATCAATTTTATATTTAAATTGTATATAAAAACTATGTGAACTTTTGAACATTTAACATTAAAAACTTGTTTTCTCATTCCATCAATGAGATTAATTTTAAATTATATTTTTCCACTTATGTGTTTTGAATTTTAAAAAAATAGAAATACACTATTGTAATAAGTATAAAATTTTTGATCTAATTTGATCAAAATAGTTTTTGGAAATTATGAGTAATATATGTAGTAATTATTTTTATTACTATGGTTAAGGGTAAATTAGGTAAATAATGGAAAAAATAATATTATAAATATTATAAAATCACCCTAACACTTGTTATAATATCATTGGATGAGTTTTTTATGACCAAAAATAATCTTTAGGTCAAATTTATTTTGTAATGGAACATGCCTCTCTTGTCCATTACTTTGTGAAAATCCATTATTTGGAGTATTCTAGGAGGTCACGGTGACTCATTTCAACAGTTTTCCAAACATCCATTTTTCCAATTATAGCTCTTTTTATGGTGAGTCTTCCACTGATAGGTGGTGACTTTAGGTCACAATAGTGACTTGTGATAGTGAGTGGGGACTGGAAAGTTAAAACCATTGAGTCAAAATGGTAACTCGCAACAGTGACTCAAAACGGTTAGTCACTGATGGTAGGTCGTGATGGTAGGTCGCCAGTGGTGAGTCATCTAATGGTGGCTCATCCAATGGTGACTCATCAAATGGTTAATCATCTAACTATGACTCACCCAATGGTTACCCATCCATCAGTATCTCATCCAATGATGATTCAACCAACAGTGACTCATCCACATGTAGCTCATCATCGGTGACTCATCCACCAGTGAGTCATTTCCAATAGTATGTCATAATTCTAGTTTTCCTCAAATTTTTTCTAGTTTCACCCCTTTAACATTTCTTTTCACATGAAATGAGTTTAAAACCATATTTAATGGTTTTTGGATCCATTTTGAATTGTATCTATCTTCTAAAAATGTAAATCCTCCTTTGACTTCCAAACCACATGGTCTTAGTCAATTCCACCTTTAATGTCCTTTAAAACTCATTCCTTCCATTGATATAGGATGTAATATTTATAAAGCTGAGATCTCCTCTTCCTTGTGTGCTCACATTTTATCTTGGTGTGCCCAGAACCTTTCTTCCCCGAGGAGTCATGTGTTGTGTTGTATCCCTTGGATCAAGTTTTCCCAGATGGTTCTTCCTGCTTCCTACACACCCCCTGTTTGGTGAAATAAGGATTATCTCATCATCTATTCTACTAGGTAGGGATCCATTCATCTCAATTTAGTTTTTGCATCAAGTTGGGTGGGTGTATGAATGTGTCCTTTATAAAGAGAGAATATTTTTAAATAAATAAGGATAATAGAATCAGTTTAAGATCAATACATAGGGGTTGGAAAAAAGTGGCAAGTTATTTTATTTTATTATTTTTTGTTGTTATTGTGTTTTATATGGGCTAATAACCCATTGAAAATCATTTCTATTAGTGGTATTTGGGTGTGAACCTATGATGGATTGTGACTTATTATTATTAGTCTTCTGTTGAATGGTTATATGTATATAAAATTGATTAACCATGAACACTCTCTAATAAATGGATTTCCTATGATCAAACGGTTTCTATGAAAATCCAAGAAGTTAACAAGTGGAATTAAAGAATGGTAGCCTTGTTAAATCTGAAAATGGTGACTTGTATGGTTGTGTGGTGCTACTGTTGAGGGTACGGTTGTGTGTAGGGTTGTTCAGGTGGTGTAATAGAATCTTAGGTTAAGATATTGATTGATTTTATAATTGATGAGTAGTGTTTTGTAGTGGGGATTCCATTCAGTTGTGCTATGTTTGTGTTGTTGGATGTGATGGGTGTGTCGTGGTTATGCAGAAGGGATTCCGAGTATGGTTGTGGTGAGATATGTTTTCAGGTGTGGCTGTGAGTTGGGGATTGTTTTGGTTGAGATGATGGATTGGGTGGAGTGACTTTGATGAATGATGATGGAAGTGGTTGATATTTGTAATTATACTATAGTTTATCCAATAGTATCATGTACAAATCATCACTATGTGTCTCAGGATTGGTTTTTTTATGAAAATAATGGGTGTTAAATAGAGAGGAAATATAAATTGTGTTAATTTAACATAGTTATTATTCTTCAGTGTAACTTTTTCTATGTGGATTTTTATGTGTTGTGCCTATTAGTTTCCTAGATTTTAATGGATAAAGTGAATTTATTAATAAAAAATATGAATTGGTTAAAGGAATTGGATGGAGTTTTGAATTGAGTTATGACTTTTTGTGTGGTTGTGCATATAGAGGTGGCAGAAAACGTGGATCTATGTGTATGTTATTGGTTGAAAACACATAGGTTGGGATTTAGTGTTTGGAAACACACACACACACAAACACACACACACACATATATATATATACATGTAATTCCTTTGTTATTTCTATACACACCTTACCTTAGTTGAGAACAATGTGTTGAACACCCCTATTGTCACTGGGTAGGGGATCTTTCTTAGACATCCTGGTGGGAGGATGAATGTATGGCCACTCGCTCTTCCCTACTCCCTCTTCTATGTGGTGATAGCCCAAGATTCTTCAGGTAGGTGGTGCTTTTCAAGGCCCAAGTGTGTACAAGAAAGTTCTTTTTTCCCAGGTCTCTTTGGGATTAAATGTGTTATGCTTCCTAAGTGTCTTCTGGATGAGGTGTGGTTGTGAGGCTTGGGTGTCTGCGGGAGGGGTCTATTGTGGTTGTGAGGAATAGGTGTGTGTGTCTAGGATGTGGTTTTAAATTTACAGAAGAGGAGTAAGTTCCATGAAGTTTTCTATTAGGGTGTTAGAGTGGCTAATCATTGGGGAAGTGGTGAGGGGTACCTTATTATTGATTTTATTTCCATATTACATTACTTGACTTGTTTTACATGGTGAGAATGCCTTGGTTAGGTGGGGATGGATAGAATACCTTGTTAGGTATTGTTGGTTCTTCTGTTTTCTCATGAGAGAATTATATGCTTCTCTCACTTGTGCACAAGACACTTTGGTTTTCCTACTGAGTATACTTGAATGATCACCCTATGTTATAAAACTTATTTAAGACCATCTTGGGTGTTACTAGATCAAACATTGGGATAGTTATTGTGTCACTTATTAGATTTACTATTGGGTATTTACTTTGAGGATTTTATTTATATTTGTAGCAGTTTCATTTTAAACATTCATGTGGGATAGTTATGGTTTTCTTTTATCTATAAATATCTTGGAGTTTTTTTAGGATGATAAATCTTATTTCATGATCTTATTTCTAATAAAGGTTAATGCATCCCATATTGTGAGATATTTTTACCCTTGGTGCTTATTACCACCTTAGGGCCTACTGGAGGTGGGAATCAGGGGTCATTATTTTTCTTCCTTCATTGCCATCTTAGGAGGGAAATATTTGGAGGGAGGGGATCATGACATAATGGTATTAGAGGTGATAGTTGAGAGATAGGATAGAGTTTGGAGTTACAAATAGTGAGTATTACAGGTGTTGGTCGAGCAATAGTGTTGGATGATCTTGGTGCATGACATAGTCTAAGGAAGACCAGATACGAAATAGGATTTTAGGGCCATCATGATATGATGTAAGGTCTCCGATCCTATAGAACGGCTAAGTGTGGCTACACCTTTTATAGTGTAGAGACAATAGGAAAGGTATATGCATCATAATGACTTTATTTACTATTTTATTTGGGTTATTTTAGGGAAATTGAAATGGATAAGAGAATGATTTAAATTAGATAAAATAAATCTTAAATAAATTTCCATAATATTTTGGATTAGGAATTCCTTTTTTACTTTTTTCAGCTATAGAACTCAGTCGTCATCTGCATGTGTCTTGGGTAGTTGAGGCCCAACAGGCTGATTAAGTTGATTGGTGGAGGTTTTATCTAGTTTAGGAGGATAAAAAGTGGTAGATAACATTATGTGATTTCTAGTGATAGGCATTCGGAAAGTATAAGGGAAGTGTTGGGGACATGGAGATGGATAGCTAGCATAAAGAGCTGGAGATCACCATTAGTTTTATCTGGGGTTTGACAGAGTACTGGGTTACTTTGGTAGAGATACAAATATTGGGAGCTACGTTTCAGTGGTGGATGATATACCTAGGGGATAGAATGGAGGTTAACATTCTGTGGGTCGATTTCGAGAAAGATTTCCTAGAAGAATTTATTTAATTGACCATGATGGCTAAGAAGAGGTAGGAGTTACTCTCCCTCCAATAAGGGATTATTCCAGTATAGGATATAGGGATCAAGTTGAAGGATCTCCTTTATTTTTCCCTAGATCACTTTTTGGATGAGGAGTTTTGTGCGAGATTCCTAAAGGAGGCACCTCATCCTTCTATCCAGTACTCGGTTACCCTCATTATGTTTCCAACATACTTAGAGGTCCAGAAGAAGGCATAGGTGACTGAGATGATGCACTCGTGGGGAGTTCTATCATGCAAGGGGATCCAAAATGGTTCTTAAATAAGTAGGTTTACCAGTAGCAGGTCTTAGGTGCCAATGCCTTCAAGGCTCCAACCGGTGGGGAGTCAACCTCAGCAGTTTCCGTTTCGACCTTCTCGTCCTCATGAATTTTCTAAGGTTTTGGATATAATGTGTTTCATATATGTAGTTCACAGAAATCTTCCTAACTAGTTACCTTAGTTTGTTCGATCTCATCATGGTGGTGGTGTACATGTTTCACATCAGTATCAGTAGTAGTTTTTAGCTAAGTCGTTTCATTAGTAAGGATATTAGGCTCATACTCCACCGAGGGGAGACGTAGCAGATGGAGGCCAACATCAGGGTGTTCTTTAGGGACCACATCCTGGGTTTGGTTGTGGAGACGGTCTTCAGAAGAGGGTAAAAGGATCTAGGCATGTTCATTTACACATAGTAGAGGCACCAGATCCAGTAGGGCCCATGATCGTATGAGGTACGATCATCTTGTTTAATACCATTTCTTATGCTTTGCGTGATTCATAATTTTCACACTCCATTGTTGCACCCAGTCTATCCAATGCTCTAGGACTTGACCTAGAGAGGCTTTCAGTTCCCCTGGTGTTGATTACTCTTGTAGGAGGCCAGAACATCTTGTTTTATGTGTGCAAAGGATGTAGACTGATGATGGGACCACATCAGTCCTATGGGGATATCTTCTTGCTATAGATGCAGTCATATGATTTAATTCTCAGCATAAACTAGTTGTATTCCATACATTTCATTATTTACTACTTCTAGAGAAGATTCATTTTTCATATGTGGATGGTCAGCATGTGGCTTTCATCAGTTAGCAGAGTAATCAAGTGGATAGTATAACGACCCATACTTTACATACATAGTTATTACTTCAAAATTGAAGTACACTTATTACAACATATAACAAAACCATGAAAGGACCGTATAGGTATAGTGTCTTTAGAAACTGGAAAACATAAACAACTGGTTCATAAATCATCTACATTGCCTCCCATTTATTTCATCATATCTAGAGTACCTTTTTGGAATATCTTACTTAATAACCTTCTTCCTGACCTGGGGAAAGAAAAAATACAAAAGGGTGAGCTCAAATGCTCCGTAAGGGTAAACAAAGGAAATATCGATCACATCATATTCATAAGAAAATAACATTTTGGAAATCTTAACCAGAAAAAGTGATCATAATTTCATAACATGGGATAAATCATAGTAGTGAAATGTAATCCCAATAATCATAACTTAAAACATGAAGCTTTGTGGCATACACACATAATCATAGAAAATTATTTCTTACTAGACAAGACTCATTGCTAAGACTATCTTAGTGGACAATGTCCATTTCTGAACCGAGTTCACTCCTCGTTTCAGTCCTGTTTCACTGAACCGGTTTAACCTGCCATTCCAGCCATGTCTATCTCATTAGATATAAATTTTTACCCAATGCATTGGATGGAGATATAGGTCCCACCCATTTCATAATGATACCATTCTTATGTGTGCCACAAAATCATAAATCATACATCATTGCATAACCCATGTAATAAAAATGGGATTCTTAAACATCGTGAAATCATAAAACAATTCATATAAGATAAAGGAATTCATAAAATCAATTCCATCACAACATAATCAAATCAATGTAATAATAGGGATAGAAACAGAATCCTATATTATCTTAGATGGAAAATAATTTTGATAAAACACTTGAACTACATTCTTGAGGAAAATATCCTTTCTACTTCAAAAACATTTTTCCTTTCTTAACATGTCATACAATTTTAAACTAAAAGAAGTTGATTAAAAATAAACTTTAAAACTTGTAAAGGAAGATTCTTGGAAATAATTTTTTAAAAATTCATTCATGTTGTATAAGTTAAAAAACATTCTTCCCATACTTATGTCGGAAAAGTAAAAAAGTACCTCATACGAAAAACGACAAAAGATTCCTTTCATATCTTTTACTAAAAACTCACTAATGGGTAAAATTGGATTTAAACAATTGTAGAAGGATATAAATATTACATATTGAGGAAACATGGATGTGGATGATAAATATTCCCCAGTAAATTCTGAAGTATAAACAATCTCGGATAAAAAAAATGAGATTTGTGAGATTTTCCATTAACTTAGGTCTGATTTGCTTTGTATGTGTCTGAACCTCCTTTATAATGATTTAAATAATGTCATTGACTTATTCCAGAATCATACTTATTTTTATGATATCGTATATGGTCATATTCTTAGCTTCTTATTAGTAATATTTCATTGTTACTTGTTATTCGGGCGTTTATTGCTTTTTGTTCTTATGCGTGTTTTGTCGAATAAATTCTTATTCTTCTTTTTAGGTTATAGATAACTCATTTCCAGAATGGTATTAGTGTAATATATATAATATTCATTCATTCAATTCATTTATATAATTTTTATGCAATGAATATCATGTAGAACGAGTCGCATCACATCGTGGAGACGGTATTCCGTACGTATGCACGAGCGATGATATCGTTACCATGATCGTGGAATTGTATTGGAGTGTATGTATACTATTTCAAAAACAATATCACTTTAAAATAATCATATATAGTTATTATTTACACCATTATACCCATCCAAGTAAGGTGGTGGTGGAAAATAGATTACACCACAGCGTGGAGACGGTATTCTGTACGTACGCACGCACTGTGATTTCATTTTCCATAGGATGGATAGATGGTGAAATAGGGTTGTTTCATAATTATAATAACATATCAGTATATGAGTGATACTGATGTTATCACTTCATAATGAAACAACTAAATAAGAATAAGTGGAAGAAGAAATAAAGTTGAAAGAATCGGTAACGGACATTACCTCTTCTTTGAAGCGCCTCTTTGAGACCTCCTTTTAGGGCACTAAAATTGGTCTTTGAAGAATAAAAAGACCTCTAGGATGTTTCTAGGTAAGTGGAGAAGATAATTTTTCATGGGTTGGCTGATCTTGAAGGCTCAAAGTGGTGTGAGTAAGAGAGGAAGGAGATGCCCTTTTATAAGGGAGGAGAGGGGCACCTTTGGAAAAACTAAAAATATTATTTTATTTTAAAGTCATATTCGGTTTTAAATAGCTCCAAATTGATTTATTTAGAATATAAGGTGGGTATGGGTCTAAATACTCTCATATAATTTAATTTAGATAAGTTTAGGTTTCTATTTTAACCTTATCATTTAGATTTAACTTTAAGTTAAATAATTTTACTTTTACCGTGTCTTCTTGTTTTCTTACACTATAAGGTTAATAAACTTACTATAACAAGACAAACGATCCCCAAGTTGTTTATTATTAATATATATAACCTTATCTAAGTCATTTGGCCGAACCTTAGATTTTTAGGAATAAAATAACAATTAATATTATAATATTTGTTTTAAACACTATTTTATGTCAATTTTGACACTATTTGGTAATTGATTTGTGTGAAAATCATAACAGAATGATTAGTTCTAAAAAAGTTAATTAAATCAATAATAACATGTCATATTAACATATAAAATTATTTTAATTCATAAAAAGTCTCCAATTACATTTATTTGGGTATTTATAACATCAATTATGTTAATATTTCATTAATAAGATAATTACTGCATCATCATTGTGTCATAAATAAATTATATTATTTAATGTCTAAAAATTAAAAATAAAATACCATTATGTAGGAATTATTTTATCTTTCTAATTAATATTTATAGTCGAATTTATCTTAGGTATAACCCTATATTAAAAATTATTTAGTTATTAAACTTTGATTTTAACTATTTTAACCCTTCTTTAAATAAATTAATATTAAATGTCCTAATCTAATCCAAGTGGGCCTAAATGGTCATATTTTATTCCTAAGTTTGTTTTTGGTATAATTAAACTTATCCAATAGAATTATGACATGTTTTAGGGTAATAATAATATCATTTTTTACCCTTAATTACCCTATTTACTTTTAACCGTGGTAAAAAAAGTAAAAAGTTACTATTCACCAAAAATTATTTTCATCTCATTGAACCACATTTTAGTCCTTGATATTAACCGTGTCTCTCGGATTTTCGAAATTCCACTCACAGAAGTGGTAAAATTAAGTTTTATGTAAATTTGAAAATTCTCCTAGGAGGTGGGTAAAAGACGGTGAAAAGTTCAATAAAATTTTTATATATCTAAAATTATTATAAAATGACTCCAATGAATTGCATTGAACTTATAAAGGTATTATGTATAAATTTTGACCTAAAATAAATTTAAATAAAATATATAATTATTTAAATAAAAATTCGGTTTTAAAATAGTAACCCAGTGTTTTCACTATTCATCAAAAATTGAAAGTTTTCAGAAAAATACCAAAATTTCACCCTAGGCTAATTTTGATATTCCGAATCCAAAAATGAAGTCCATTTTGAAATATAAAATTTATAAAATTTAAAAAAGTGGGTATTACTATTTATAACGGCTGGTTTTAATAATATTTTAATAGCATATCGTTGTTTAGTGAAACCCGATATTGCGTACAACGCAAGCTATCGAGGAAGGCCGTGGTTGCGTGTAAAACAAGCCAAGATAGTGTTGTTTGTAGTGAAATATTCCTTTGATGATTTATAAAAACAAAATATTTCTCATAAAAGTCTCAGGTGTTACATTCTACCCCCCTTAAAATGAATTTCGCCTTCGAAATTTGTTACTTTGTAACAAACTGATGAGGATACCTCTCCCTCATCATATCCTCAAGATCCTATGTAGATTCTTATAATTGGTGGTTCCTCCATAAAACTTTCACCAAGCTAGTGGTCTTGTTCCGTAGTACTTTTTCACTACGATCGAGAATCTCTATCGGCTGTTCGTCATAAGAAAGATCGTGTTCCAGTGGTACAACTTCTGAGCTGAGTACATGTGAAGGATCAGGTATGTACTTTCTCAGGAGAGATATATGGAACACATCTTGAACTTGAGAGAGATTTGGTGGAAGCACTAATCGGTAAGCTACCTTCCCAATACGATCCAGTATTTCGAAAGGACCGATATACCTAGGGCTCAGCTTTCCCTTCTTTCCAAATCTCATTACTCTCTTCCAAGGAGATATTCATAAGAACACTTTATCACCCACTTCAAACTCTAGGTCTTTTCTTCAGTTGTTGGCATAACTTTTTTGTCGACTCTGAGCTGCTCTTATGTTTTGTTGAATATATCTGACCTTTTCTGCCATCTCATCAACAAGATCAGGTCCTAATAGCTTTCTTTCTCCAACTTCATCCCAGAAAGTTGGAGTCCTGCATTTATTTCCATAGAGAGCTTCATAAGGTGCCATCTGAATACTGGAGTGAAAGCTATTATTATAAGAGAACTCCACCAAAGGCAGGTGTTGATCCCAACAACCTTTGAAATCCATAGAGCAAGCTCTTAACATATCTTCTAGAGTTTGAGTTGTTCTCTCAGACTGACCATCTGTCTGAGGATGATAAGCAGTAATGAAACTCAACTCTGTATCCAGAGTATGCTGAAGACTTTTCCAGAACTTCGAGGAAAATCTTGGATCCCGATCAGATATAATGGAAAGTGGTACTCCATGCAATCTTACCACTTCCTTAACATATATCCTGGAAAACTGATCCAGATAGAAATCCTCTCTAATAGCGATGAAGTGTGCCGACTTTGTAAGACGATCAACTATGACCCAGATAGCATTATTGCCTTTGGATGTTTTAGGAAGTCCAGTGACAAAGTCTATAGAGATGTTTTCCCATTTCCATTCTAGTATGGGTAATGGTTGTAACATCCCCTTAGACTTCTGTCTCTCGGCTTTAACTTGCTGACAAACCAAGCATCGAGACATATTCAGCAACATCTCTTTTCATTCCATCCCACCAGAAGTACTCTTTCATGTCCCTATACATCTTCGTGCTTCCAGGATGAATAGAGAATGAAGAACTATGAGCCTCATCCAGCAGCTCCTTATTTAATTCTGGGATGGGAGGAACACAAACCCGATTCATGAACTTTATTATCCCATCACAATCAAGGTTGAATTTAGGAACATTTATCACCTTCTTTTGTAACTCAACATCTTATTTCTGTGCCTCTTTAATATTCACATGTATAGATGGTTGAACATTCATTTGAGAAAGATACGATTTTCACCTTCCATTATAATTCCAAGATCCATCCTTTGTAGATCCATAAATATTGGATCTTCTGTGATCCTCATCATGGATAAACTGGCATGGTCTTGTCAACTTAATGCATTTGCCACCTTGTTTGCCTTCCCAGGGTGGTAATGAATTGAGCAGTCGTAATCCTTAATCAGCTCCAACCATCTTCTTTGGTGCATATTCCGCTCCTTCTGTGTGAAAATATACTTTAAACTTTTATGATCAGTATAAATATCACACCTTTCTCCATAAAGATAATGCCTCCAAATATTTAATGAAAATATTATCGCAGATAACTCCAAATCATGTGTTCGGTAATTTTGCTCATGGATTTTCAACTGTCATGAGGCATAAGATATCACCATATCGTTTTTCGTGAGAACACACCCCAATCCCTTCTTGGATGCATCACTGTAGATCACAAACCTTTCTCCACTACAAGGTAGTGTGAGCACAGGTGCACTGTAAACCTTCTTTTCAACTCCTTGAAATTCTCTTCACATTCCTCCGTCCAAACAAACTTAACTCCTTTCTGAGTCAACTTGGTGAGTGGATTAGATAATTGTGAAAAATCTTTCACAAAACGTCAATAATATCCAGTAAAACCAAGAAAACTTCGGATCTCATTTACTGTTGTTGGTATCGACCATCTTTCAATAACCTCTATTTTTGCTGGATCCACATATATCCCCTCTTTTGAGATTATGTGACCCAAAAATGAAACTCTTTGAAGCCAAAATTCACACTTGGTAAATTTGGCATAAAGCTTCTCCTTTCTCAGGGTCTTCAATACAATTCTCAAGTGATCTTAATGTTCTTACTTACTCTTTGAATAGACAAGAATATCGTCTATAAAGACTACCAAAAACTGATCAAGATAGTCTCTAAAGAATCTATTCATCAGATCCATGAAGATAGCAGGGGCATTAGTAAGACTAAATGGCATCACTATAAATTCATAGTGTCTATACCTTGTATAGAAATCCGTCTTTGGTATATCCTCCCTTTTGACCCTTAATTGACGATACCCTGAATGAAGATCAATCTTGGAAAGTATTGAGCTCCGCGTAGTTGGTCAAATAAGTCATCAATGCGCGGGAGAGGATATTTTTTCTTGATAGTGATCTTGTTATGTTATCGATAATCAATGCAGATTCTCAATGATCCATCTTTCTTCCTAACAAACAGAACAGGTGATCCCCAAGGTGACGCACTAGGGAGTCTGAATCCTTTATCAAGATTCTCTTGTAGTTGCTTCTTCAATTCCTGCAACTCAATTGGGTCCATTCTATAAGGTGTCTTTGAAATAGGTAAAGCACCCGATACGAGTTCTATTGAAAACTCAACATCACGATTTGGTGGAAGACCCAGAAATTCCTCTGGAAATACATCATCAAACTCCCGTAAAATGGGAATATTCTTAATCCTGAGTTTCTCACCAACAATTTGAGATAAATAACCTTCATTTAGTGGAATCAAGACCCATAAGATGGAAGAAATTTCCACTGGAAGTTTGTGTTAATCCTTGCATCGATAGAAGATCATAGATTGATCTCGAATATGAAATGTGACTTCCCTTCTTTGGAAATTGATATGAGATCTATATAAAGAAAGCAAATCCATGCCAAGAATCACATCAAATTCCACTATAGGAAGGACCACAAGATTTGCAGGATGCACTTTCCCACAAACTTCAATCGGAGAAGAATTATAAACTTTTGTTGCGACTGTTGTGCCATTAGGGGTTGTCACAGATAACTCAACATCTAATTATTGAGGTAATACGGTGATACCCTTAGAAAATTATTCAGAAATAAAAGAGTGGGTGGATCCAGAATCAAATAAAACATTTGCTACTTTAGAGTGGATGGTAAGTGTACCTTTCACCACTTTGTTATCGTACTCCACATCGCTGATAGAAATTGCATGTGACATTCCTTTGTCTTTAGCCTTAATAGTTTGTTGATGTTGATCACCATCAACAACCCTTGGATTAGGGCATTGATTGGCATAATGCCCCATTTCCTTGCACTTGTAACATTGAAGTGTAGGAGGTGCACTCTGTGTAGCCTTTTCTTTGTTCGCATCACTAGACATCTTCTTCTCATCATTGCGGCATTCAAATGCCCGATGACCTTCCTTTCCACATTTGAAACATTTACTTGTCCCTTTAAGAAAACTCCCTCCATGTTTCTTTCCACACTTTGAGCATAAGGGAAAACTCATATTCTTTTTAGTGTGCTCTTTAGATTTTCCTTTGAATTCCATTTTCCTCTTCTTATCAAACCCATATGACTAATGGGTTACTCCAATCTCCATCTCAACTTTGATAGCACATCGAACGATTTCCTCGTAGCTATTGAAGTCCCTTATGGCTAACGCCCTTCGAAGATGTAACACCATGAGATTTTATGAAAAATATTCTTTTTAATGTCTTGTATTGTACGCCACACCAAAATTAGCTTGTGATATATGCAACATCGTATTTGCTTGCAGTATACGCAACACTATTCTTGGCTCGCATTACACACAATTTCAAGTTTGTTTTGTAGAAACTATTCTACGCAACATTATGTATAGATTTTGTTTAATGTATAAATGAAATAAGTTTTGATTATGTTATACGCAACACCAAATAAAGCTTTCACTACACGCATCCCTGACTTAGCTTGCATTACACGCAATAAAGACCTTCCTTGATAGTGTGTGTAGTAAGCAATACCGAGTTTCACTAAACGAGATATTTTTATAATATTATTATGAACTAGCCGTTATGAATAGTAATACCCACTTTTTAAAATCTTATAAATTTTATCTTTCAAAATGGACTTCATTTTTGGATTCATAATATCGAAATTATCTTAGGGTGAAATTTTGGTACTTTTCAGATAACTTTCATATTCTGATGAATAGTGAAAATTACTAAATTTTAATTAAAAAACTTTTTTAATCAAAATAATTAATAGTGATAAATTATTAATTTTAGTGATTTTAAAGTATATTTAGAATATATTTTTACCATTTAATACAATTTTGTTCATTGGATATAATTTCACATTTAAACCAGACATAACAAGTGTCAATCTTTTGATAGTTATTATCTCTTAAAAACACGCTATTTGTTTTGACGACGGGAATTAATTTATAAATTAATTAATTCAACTGATATGTTTTGAATTTGGTAAAACAGACACCATTTTTGAATTCATAATATCAAATATATCTTAGGCCTAATTTTTGGTATTTTTCTAGAAACTTTCATTTTTTTGATGAATAGTGAAACCACTAATTGGTAGTTAAAAAACTGACTTTTTTAATTTAAATTAAATTTTACCACTTCTGTAAATTTAATTTCAAAAATCTGAGAGACATGGTTAATATCAAGGACTAAAATGAGGCTCAATGAGATGAAAATTATTTTTGGTGAATAGTAACTTTTTACTTTTATTTACCACGGTTAAAAGTAAATAGGATAATTAAGGGTACAAATGATATTATTATTACCATAACACATATCCTAATTCTATTGTATAAGTGTAATTCGACCAAAAACAACCTTAGGAATAAAATATGACCATTTAGGCCCACTAGGATTAGATTAGGACATTTATTATTAATTTATTTAAAGAAGGGTTAAAATAGTTAAAATCAATGTTTAATAACTAAAAAATTTTTAATATAGGTTTATACATAAGATAAATTCGAATATAAATATTCATTAGAAAGATAAAACTATTTCCTACATAATGGTATTTTATTTATAATTTTTAGACATTAAATAATTTAATTTATTTATGACACAATGATGATGAAGTAATTATCTTATTAATGAAATATTGACATAATTGATGTTATAAATACCCAAATAAATTTAATTTGAGACTTTTCATGAATTACACTAATTTTATAGATTAATATGATATGTTAGTATTTATTTAATTAACTTTTTTTGAACTAATCATTCTGTTATGATTTTCACAAAAATCAATTACCAAATAGTGTCAAAATTGACATAAAATAGGTTTTAAAACAAATATTATATTATTAACTGTTATTTTATTCCTAAAAATCTAAGGTTCATACAAATTACTTAGATAAGGTTATATATATTAATAATAAACATATTGGGGTTATTTTGTCTTGTTATAGTAATTTTATTAACCTTATAGTGTAAGAAAACAAGAAGACACGGTAAAAGTAAAATTATTTAACTTAAGGTTAAATCTAAATGATAAGGTTAAAATAGACACCTAAACTTGTCTAAATTCTATTTGATTATATTATTTCGACCCATACCCACATTATCTTCTAAATAAATCAATTTGGAGCTATTAAAAACCAAATATGACTTTATAATAAAATAATATTTTTAGTTTTTCCAAAGGTTCCCCTCTCCTCCCTTATAAAAGGGCACCTCATCCCTCTCTTCCTCACACCACTTTGAGCCTTCAAGCTCGGCCAACCCCTGAAATATTCTCTTCTCCACTTCCATAGAAACATCCTATAGGTTCCGTTCTTCTTCAAAGACCAATTTTAGTGCCCTAAGAGGAGGTCTCAAAGAGGCGCTTCAAAGAAGAGGTAATGTTCGTTACCGATTCTTTCAACTTTATTTCTTCTTCAACTTCTTCTTCTTTAGTTGTTTCATTATGAAGTAATAACATCAGTATCACTAATATACTGATATGTAATTATAAGTATGAAACAACCATATTTCACCATCTATCCATCCTATAGAAAACGAAATCACCGCGCGTGCGTACGTACGGAATACCGTCTCCACATCGTGGTGTAATCTATTTTCCACCACCAACTTACTTGGATGGGTATAATGGTGAAAGTAATGAATATATATGATTATTGTAAATTGATATTGATTATGTAATACTATACATACACTTTAATACAATTCCACGATCATGTGAATGATATCATCGCTCGTGCGTACGTACGGACTACCGTCTCCACGAACGCGATGAGATTCCTTTTCCATGATTAACCATTCAAGAATGATTATAAAGTATATATAATGAATAATAATGAAATATATGACATAATAATTCTACTGTATTTATGTATATATATATATATATTTATTTATTTCATCTATTTAATTTCATTCAATTCAATAAGGAAACGAAAACAGCGTTCATGCGTACATACGGCCTACCGTCTCCATGAACGTTGTATTTCTTTCCTTTTTATAGATCTATAATATATATGTATATGATGAATATATATTATATATAAAACAGTTTTTACACTTAGTAATTATTTAAATCAGGATATAATTAATAATATCAAGAACGACAAGTCGAAACACATACGATAAATGAAATGATTTTACCCAAAACGCTACTTTAACATGGAATTTACAAAAGAACGGGTAATATAAAGTCATAAGTGAAACATATATGATATCCTAAAAATGAATATGATTATGTAATAAGTCAATGACATTATTTAAATCATTATACAGGAGTTTTGGATCCATACGAAGCATATCGGACCTAAGGTAAGGGATAACTATTCCAATCTCATTCTTATCCGAGATTGTTTATTCGTAAGTATTTACTGGGGTTATTGTTATCATCCATGTCCATGTTTCCTAAAAATGGTTTCATGTATGTTTAAAGTCCTTTTTACCCATTTTTCCTTTTACCCAACGGTATGGAAGGAATCTTTCTTTTATTTACCCTACAAAGTACTTTTTGACTTTTCTGACAAAAGTACGAGAAGAATGTTTTTTTAACGTATACGGCATGAAAGGATTTTTATGGTTTTATAAAGCCTTATTTTCATGAATATTCCTCCAAAATATTTCGTGAATATTTTCAAAAAAATCATTTTCTTTAAAAATATCATGACATTTTGTGAAAAGAAAATGATTTTGAAGAAGAAAGGATATTTTCCCCAAAAATTCATTTCAAGTGTTTTATCAAAACCATTTTCCATCTAAGATGACATTATTTCATATGTGTATGTTTCATGTATAATGTCTCTATTATTTACATGGTTTCACTTTTCTTATGATTAAATATCCATTTGTTTTATATAGATTACGTGATGATGGGATGATGTTTATGAAACTCATTTTATTCTTTGGGGTTATGATGAATGTTTTAAGTTTATTTTGTGGCACAAGTAAGAATGATTTCATTATGAGATGGGTGGGACCTATATCTCCCTCAAATTCATTGGGTAAAGATTTATATCTCATGAGATAGACATGGCTGGAATGGTAAGTTAATTTGGTTCAGTGTTACAGGACTGAAACGAGGAGTGAACTCGATTCAGAAAGGGACTTTTTCCACTAAGATAGTCTTGGAAGCAATGCCTTGGCTACTATGGAAATCATAACATGTGCTTAATGGTTGCCACAATTACATGTTTTATTCCCATGCTATTTTATCATGATTGATGTTCCCTTATGATATATGCCTTACATACTTCCAAGATTCATGTCTTTGCTCAAGATTTGATGTTTAGATTTTATGTTCAAGTTTTTGCATTCAAATGTTTATGGACTATTTTATGTTCTCAATGTTTACCCTTACTGGGCATTTGAGCTCACCCCTTTTATGTTTTCTTTTCCCCAGGATATAAATAAAGGTTTTAGGTAAGAAAAAAAGGGGAAGATATTTATGGGAGATGTTGAAGATCTTTCACCACGATCAGAAGATTATATTCCGAGTTTCCAAAGACACTAAACTATTACAGTCCTTCTGTGTCTGTTTTTGTTATGTATTAAGTATTCCGAAAAAGTAATGTATTGTCCATGTATGTCAAGCTACGGTTCTCTATAGAAGACTTGGTTTTAATCCACTAAAGAATCGATCGATCTTACTCTCAGGTAGGATAATAATACCATAAGCATACCTTGCAAGTCTTGTAAAATTTGTTTCGTAGGTACCAACAGATTCATCATCCTTTTGCTTTAGTTCAAGAAACTCCTTCTCCATCTTTTTTCTGAGAATGTGAGGGAAGTACTTATTGAAAAATAAGTTCTTGAACTCGTCCCATTCCATGGACTCAATTTCATCCCTTTGCCTCGTATTCTTAATAATATTCCACCATTGATCAGCATCTCCTTCCAAACGATACACTGTTAAGATGAATTTATCATGTTCAGAACATTGAAGAACTGAAAATATCTTTTCAGCGGTACTGATCCATTGTTCAGCCACTAATGGATTAGTAGACCCGTTGAATGAGGGTGGACGCTGCCTCATGAATGATTCAACAGAATTTTGCTCCTTCCTTTGCTCGTTTGGAAGTCCTCAATTATTCATATCTTGAGAAAGTTGTGTCAGAATGGCTACAAGATTTTTCATTCCAGCTCCCATAACGTTTGGTTGCTCATGAGGACAATCATTGCATTGCCTGCCGCATTCCGCATTAACACGGTTCCTTCGGGTTCCAACCATTGACTAAAACCAAGAATAATAGTGTGATCAACACTAATTATAATAGGAAAACCACATAATCAAGAATAAAATTTCACACTTAAGGTCTTATCATAGTTTTTTCATGGCCATTTTTAAAACACTATGATTGTTTTCTATGCTTAGATTTATCCTTAGGGTTCTTACTAAGGCTTTCACATCCTAGTTTCCAGAGGTTGACTATACCTTTCCTCTGATACCAACTATAATGACCCATACTTTACATACATGGTTATTACTTCAAAATTGAAGTACACTTATTACAACATATAACAAAACCATGAAAGGACCGTATAGGTATAGTGTCTTTAGAAATTGGGAAACATAAACAACTGGTTCATAAAGCATCTATATTTCCTTCCATTTATTTCATCATATCTAGAGTCCCTTTTTGGAAAATCTTACTTAATAACCTTCTTCATAACCTGGGGAAACAAAACATACAAAAGGGTGAGCTCAAATTCTCTGTAAGGGTAAACAAAAGAAATATCAATCACATCATATTCATAAGAACATAACATTTTGTAAATCTTAACCTGCAAAAGAGATCATAATTTCATAACATGGGATAAATCATAGTAGTGAAATGTAATCCCAATAATCATAACATAAAACATTAATCTTTGTGGAATACACACATAATCATAGAAAATCATTTCTTAGTAGTCAAAACTCATTTCCAAGACTATCTTAGTGGATAATGTCCATTTCTGAATCGAGTTCACTCCTCGTTTCAGTCCTGTTTCACTGAACCGGTTTAACCTGCCATTCCAGCCATGTCTATCTCATGAGATATAAATCTTTACCCAATGCATTGGAGGGAGATATAGGTCCCACCCATCTCATAATGATACCATTCTTATGTGTTCCACAAAATCATAAATCATACATCATTGCATAACCCATGTAATAAAAATGGGATTATTAAACATCGTGACATCATAAAACAATTCATACAAGAAAAAGGAATTCATAAAAATAATTCCATCACAATATAATCAAATCAATGTAATAATAGGGATAGAAATATAACCCTATATTATCTTAGATGGAAAATAATTTTGATAAAACACTTGAACTCCATTCTTGAGGAAAATATCCTTTCTACTTCAAAAACATTTTTCCTTTCTTAAAATGTCATACAATTTTAAACTAAAATAAGTTGATTAAAAATAAACTTGAAAACTGGTAAAGGAAGATTCTTGGAAATAATGTTTTAAAAATCCATTCATGTCGTATAAGTTAAAAAACATTCTTCTCGTACTTATGTCGGAAAAGTCAAAAAGTACCTCGTACGAAAAACAACAAAATATTCCATTCATATCTTTTACTAAAAACTCACTGAAGGGTAAAATTGGATTTAAACAATTGTAGAAGGATATAAATATTACATATTGAGGAAACATGGATGTGGATGATAAATATTCCCCAGTAAATTCTGAAGTATAAACAATCTCGGATAAAAAAATGAGATTTGCGAGATTTTCCCTTACCTTAGGTCTGATTTGCTTCGTAAGTGTCTGAACCTCCTGTATAATGATTTAAATAATGTCATTGACTTATTCCAGAATCACAATTATTTTTATTATATCATATATGGTTATATTCTTAGCTTCTTATTAGTAATATTTCATTGTTACTTGTTATTCGGGTGTTTATTGCTTTTTGTTCTTATGCGTGTTTTGTCGAATAAATTCTTATTCTTATTTTTAGGTTATAGATACCTCATTTCCAGAATGGTATTAGTGTAATATATATCATATTCATTCATTCATTTCATTTATATAATTATTATGCAATGAAGATCATGTAGAACGAGTCGCATCACATCATGGAAACGGTATTCCGTACGTACGCACAAGCGATGATATCGTTCCCATGATCCTGGAATTGTATTGGAGTGTATTTATACTATTTAAGAAACAATATAACTTTAAAATAGTCATATATAGTTATTATTTACACCATTATACCCATCCAAGTAAGGTGGTGGTGGAAAATAGATTACACCACGGCGTGGAGAGGGTATTCCATACGTATGCACGTGCGGTGATTTCGTTTTCCGTAGGATGGATAGATGGTGAAATAGGGTTGTTTCATAATTATAATAACATATCAGTATATGAGTGATACTGATGTTATCACTTCATAATGAAACAACTAAATAAGAATAAGTGGAAGAAGAAATAAAGTTGAATGAATCGGTAACGAACATTACCTCTTCTTTGAAGCGCCTCTTTGAGACCTCCTTTTATGGCACTAAAATTGGTCTTTGAAAAATACCAGGACCTCTAGGATGTTTCTAGGGAAGTATATAAGAGAATTTCTCAGGGGTTATCTAAGCTTGAAGTCTCAAAGTGGTGTGAGTAATAGAGGAAGGAGGTTCCCTTTTATAAGGGGGGAGAGGGGCACCTTTGGAAAAACTAAGAATATTATTTTATTATAAAGTCATATTCGGTTTTAAATACCTCCAAATTGATTTATTTCGAGACTAAGGTGTGTATGGGTCAAAATCCTCTCATCAAATAGAATTTAGACAAGTTTAGGTTTATATTTTAACCTTATCATTTAGATTTAACTTTATGTTAAATAATTTTACTTTTACCGTGTCTTCTTGTTTTCTTACACTATAAGGTTAATAAACTTACTATAACAAGACAAACGAACCCCAAGTTGTTTATTATTAATATATATAAACTTATCTAAGTCATTTTTTCGAAACTTATATTTTTAGGAATAAAATATCAATTAATAATATAATATTTGTTTTAAACACTATTTTATGTCAATTTTGACACTATTTGGTAATTGATTTTTTTGAAAATCATAACAGAATTATTAGTTCTAAAAAAGTTAATTAAATCACTAATAACATGTTATATTGGCATATAAAATTATTTTAATTTATAAAAAGTCTCAAATTATATTTATTTGGGTATTTATAACATCAATTATGTTAATATTTCATTAATAAGATAATTACTGTATCATCATTGTGTCATAACTAAATTACATTATTTAATGTCTAAAAATTACAAATAAAATATAATTATGTAGGAAATATATTTATATTTCTAATGAATATTTATAGTCGAATTTATGTTATGTATAACCCTATATTAAAAATGATTTAGTTATTAAACTTTGATTTTAACTATTTTAACCCTTCTTTAAATAAATTAATATTAAATGTCCTAATCTAATCCAAGTGGGCCTAAATGGTCATATTTTATTCCTAAGGTTGTTTTTGTTCTAATTACACTTATCCAATAGAATTATGACATGTGTTATGGTAATAATAATATCATTTTTTACCCTTAATTACCCTATTTACTTTTAACCGTGGTAAAAAAAGTAAAAAGTTACTATTCACCAAAAATTATTTTCATCTCGTTGAACCACATTTTAGTCCTTGAAATTAACCATGTCTCTCAGATTTTCGAAATTCCACTCACAGAAGCTGTAAAATTAAGTTTTATGTAAATTTGAAAATTCTCCTAGGAGGGTAAAAGACGGTGAAAAGTTCAATAAAATTTTTATATATCTAAAATTATTATAAAATGACTCCAATGAATTGCATTAAACTTATAATGGTATTATGTATTAATTTTGACCTAAAATAAATTTAAATAAAATAAATAATTATTTAAATAAAAGGTCGGTTTTTAAATAGTAACCCATTGTTTTCACTATTCATCAAAGATTGAAAGTTTTCAGAAAAATACCAAAATTTCACCCTAGGCTAATTTTGATATTCCGAATCCAAAAATGAAGTCCATTTTGAAAGATAAAATTTATAAAATTTCAAAAATTGGGTATTACTATTTATAACGGCTAGTTTTAATACTATTTTAATAGCATATCGTTGTTTAGTGAAACTCGGTATTGCGTACAACGCAAGCTGTCGAGGAAGGCTGCGATTGCGTGTAAAACAAGACAAGCTAGTGTTGTGTGTAGTGAAATATTCCTTTGATGATTCATAAAAATAAAATATTTCTCATAAAAGTCTTGGGTGTTACAGATAGTTAGTTAGTGGAGACTCTTATTTCTTTGTTGGATGAGCTGTAAATGGGATATGTGAATGCTATATGATGTAGTTTCCTAGAGTTTTTGTGGGTTTCATGGATGTTTTTCCTAAGGAAGTTATGAATCTACCCCCTCGACGTGATGATGAGTTCGGGATAGAATAACAACCTATTTCTTGTAAGATTTCGATGTATCCTTATTGGATGACACCTTCTATGATGTGGAATATAAGGATCTAGATCGACGAATGGATGAATAAGGGATGTATCTGGCCCATTGTGACATCATAGGGTGCCTTGGTATTGTTTGGAAAGAAGGAAGATGGTGGACTGAGGTTGTTCATAGACTACCAGAGGTTGAATCAGGAGATAGTCAAGAACAGTTAGCCTCTCTTGAGGGTAGACAATCTGTTAGACCAACTGAGGGGAGAAAGTTGGTTTTCTAAGATTGATCATTGGTCTAGGTATCACCAGTTGAGGGTGTGGGGGGGAGATATCCTAGAGACTGCTTTTAGGTGCAGGTATGGAAACTTCAAGTGCGTGGTTTTGTCGTTTTGTGTTATGAATGCACCTTCCATATTCATGGGGCTCATGAACTCTGTTTTATGTGAGTTCTTGGACCAGTTTTTCATGATATTCATCGATGGCATATTAATCTACTCTAACTCAAAAGATGAGAATATTGAGCTTCTCAGTATTGTCCTACAGGTCCTTCAATGCCACCATCTCTATGGAAAGGTGTCCAAGTGAAAATTTTAGACACGAGAGGTGCATTTTGATGGAAATGTTGTTTCACAGAATGGTGTAGTAGTGGAACTGTCAAAGGTCGGTGCAATTGTTTCTTGGGTAGCACTTAATAATTTTGTGGAAGTTCGCCATTTTTTTGGTCTGGAAGGCTATTATCGGAGATTCATACCTGATTTCTGTCAAGTTTCACCTTTGTTGACATCTCTGAATATAATGGAATAGGCTTCTATGTATATCTAGTAGTTCTAGTAAATTTTATACTATCTTAAGGAGAAGTTTTTTAGTACTCTAGTGCTCTGGTTTTCATAGGAAGGGGTGATGTTTGAGGTGTTTTTTGATTCTTTCCATCTGGGCTTGGGATGTTTGATGATGCTAAAGTATGGGAGTTATCTCATATGGGTCTAGGAAGTTATGTCCCCCAAAATGTAACTGTGCCACCCATGATCTAGAGCTAGTAGAAGTCATATTTGCACTGTAGTTGTTATAGAATTAACTCATTAGGGAGCGCTTTGTGGTCTTCATAGAGCACAATATTTTTAGGTATATATTTTCCCAGTGAGATCTGAACATGCGAAAGTGGAGGCGTATAGATTTTATTTAGGACTATGATTTCGAGATACCCTACACCTCAGGAAACTAAAATTTCATGGCTGATGATTTGATTATAAAGTCGTATAAGGAGGTAGTTTGGGAATCTGTGGATGCTTGGAAGGTGTTGGAGGAGTTGGCATCCAAGCACATAGATACAGGAATGGATATTGGTAGAGGTAGTTTTATTTAGATGATGGTGTAATCAACTTTGATTCATTTGGTGTAGGATTCTTATTGGAGAGACATAGAGGTAGAGGTGATTCAAGATCGCATTGACTATGGTGATGCTCTGGAGGGATGGTCAAAGGATGGTCAGAATCAGATGCTCTTCCATGGAATACTTTTTTGATCTTGTGGCATTGCATGAGGAAGTCCTCTGTGGGCTTCATAGCTCACCCTTAGTGGAATATACAGTATTTTCCAAGATAAACCATGGATTTAGGATGTGGTTTTGGTGTCCTTGGATGAAACGGGCAGTGGAAGAGTTTGTGGATAAGTGCTTATTGTGCCGGTTGGTGAAGGATGAACATCGTGATCCCAGTGATTTTTTCAGCCCTAAGATTCCCTTGAGTAGAAGTGGGATGAAATATCAGTTTATTTCTTCACAAGGTTACCCAGGGATAAGGTAGGCTACAATGTTATCTAGGTAGTAGTGGACTGGCTAATGAAATCATCTCACTTATTAGAAATTAAGGAGTTGGGTGCAGTATATGACTTGGAAAAGAGGTATGTGGATGAGGTGGTTCAGTTTCATAGAGTTATAAGATCCATTTTCTTGGATCAGGATATAGGTTTTACCTTATGAGTATGGAGGGGATTGCAGTATGCTTTTGGCACTTAGTTACACCTTAGTACTACCTTCCACCCTCAGACAGATGGGCAGATAGAGTGGACTATCTAGATGTTGGAGGATATGTTGTGATCATGCATCCTAGACTTTAGTGGATCTTGGTTGGGACACATAACATTGGTCTAGTTTTCTTATATTAATATTTATTACTCTTCCATTAGAATGAATCCATTTGATGCTTTGTACAGAAGACCAGGTCATTCAACTTTAGGCTAAATAGAGTTTGGGGAGAAAACTATTCTTGGTCTTGAGGTAGTGAAGAGAAAAACAGAGAAGGTTTAGATTGCTTTTGAAAGGATTAAAGAAGCACAATAATGGGAAAATTAAAATTTCGAACTCAATAGGAGTCCCTTTTAATTTGAGGTTGGGGACCACATGTTAATGAAAGTTTCCCCTCGACATGGAAAGTAGGAGAAAGCTTTATCTCAGGTTCTTTAAACCCATCAAGGTGTTGGGTCGAGTTGGAGAGGTAGAATACTAGTTATCACTTCAAATGTAGCTAGAGAGGATCCAAAATATCTTTCATGTCCCTCAAATCCATTAGTATCTTCTTGATGAATCATATTCCATCGACTGGGGAGTGTTGAATATTGAAGATGACATGACATTCATGAAGCAACCAGTAGATATCCATGATCAATGGGAGAAGTTGATTCATGGACAGACCATCCCATTGGTTCATGTGTTGTGGAGGCATTGTTGCTTAGAGGAGAGTACTTAAGAGCTAGAAGCGCAGATGTGTGCCTAGTAACCAGAGTTGTTCTGAGTTTTCCATTGTTCTAATTCACTTTGTAATTTAATTATTGAATTTTTTTTGTTATGAGATGAGTTTTTTCATTATTCCATAATGTGATATAAATTTCTAACATGTGAAAAGGGGAAGAATAGATTCATAATAAATATGCATTAATTAGGATGCAATTAAACCCATGCAGGTGAGTTATTGTCGCCCAGAGCAGATAGTATCTTGACATGGATGATGAGATTCTATGATTCGTGTATTCAGATGGTGTGGTTTTTGTTCTCGTGTTGTGTGTATTCTAGTTATTTGGGTTAGAAGATGTCAGAGGAGGTGTTCTTGGATGTTGAGGTTTCACTCAAGCACTCAAACAACACAGGGTTTTTTATTGTTGAACATTGATGTGTTTATTTGATAGCGGTGTTTCAAGTGTAGCAGGATCCTTGAAAGGTATCTCACAGGGTGGTTGTTAGAACCCATATTTTCCTTATGGATTTAATTTTTGAATTATTGTGGTCGAGAATAGTTTTAGAGTTATGTGATGTAAATTCCTAGACCTCTATGGTCCATTACAATGTGAAAATATAGTGTTTGGAGTGTTCTGGGAGGTCACAGTGACTCATTTAAAGAGTTTTCAAAATATCCAGTTTTCCAATGGTGTCTGATCTGATTGTGAGTTGTCCACCAGTATATGGAAATGGTAGTTCACAACAGTGACTCAGGAAGGTGATTTAGGACCAGTGATTCAAAATGGTGGCTTTCACCGGTGACTCGTAATAGTGATTCACTGATGGTACGTCGCGATGAAAAGTCGCTAGTGGTGAGTCATCTAAAGGTGACTCGTCCAATGGTGACTAATTAAACAGTGACTCGTTCAATAGTGAGACACCAAAAAATGACTCATCCATTGGTAGATAATCTAATAGTGAGTCACCCTATTATGACCCATCATCTTGTTGCTCGTCACTAATATCTCACACCAGTGACTCATCCATTTGTGACTCCCATAGTAACTCACTTAACAGTGATTCATTTCCAACAGTTTTTCAAAATTCCACTTTTCCTCTAGTTTTTCCCAGTTTTCCCCCGTAATGTTTCATTTCAGATTAAATGATTTTAAAACCATATTTAATGGTTTTTTGATCCATTTTGAATCTTATCTATCTTCTAAAAACTTGAAGCTTCCTTCGACATCCAAAATGCATGGTCTTATTCAAGATCCACCTTTAATGGACTTTAAAAATCATTCCTTCCATTGATATATGATTTTTGTATTTCTAAATCTGAGATCCCCTCTTCCTTATGTGCTTCCATTTTATCTTTATACACCACAATCCTTTATTCCTAGAGGATTAGTGCGTTGTGATGTAGCCTTTGGATCACGTTTTTTTTCCAAGAGGTTCTTCCTATTGCATTTTCACCCCATATTTGGAACAATAAATAACCGATGATCATATATTTTTTCAAGTATGGATCCCTTCATCTCCCCTTAGTTTCTATATCATGTGGGGTGGGTGTATGAATGTATTCTTTGTGAAGATAATATATTTCCATATAAATAAAGATAATTTAATCAGTTTAAGATCAATACATAGGGTCTGGGAAAAAGTGATGCATGATTCTATTTTATTATTTGTTGTTGATATTGAGTTTTGAAAGGAAAAATAACCCATTAAAAATCATGTTAGTTGGTGTCCTTTGTGTGCGCACCTATTATGGATTGTTAATGGTTGTTCTTAGTCTTATATTGAATGGTTGTTTGTATATGAAATTTATTAACCATGTACACTCAGTTAATAAATGGATTCCCAAAGATCAAACTGTTTCTATGAAAACCCAAGAAGTTAACAGGTGGAATTAAAGAACAAGAGCCTTATTAAATTTGTAAATGGTGCCTTGTATGGTTTTTTGGTGCTTCTATTGAGGGTAAGACTTTGTGTGGGGTGGTTCGAGTTGTGTAATGAAATCTCAGGTTGAGATATTGACTGATTGTGGAATGGATGGGTAGTATTGTTTAGCAGGGCTTCCATCGTGTTGTGATATATTTATGTTTTTGGATGTGATGGGTGTGGTGTGGTTATGTTGCAGGGCTTTAATTTATGGTTGTGGTGAGATATGTTGTTGGGTATGGCTGTGAGTTGGGGTTGTTGTGGTTGAGATGATGGATTGGGTGGAATGACTTTGAAGAATGATTATGGCAGTGGTTGGTATGGGTAACCAGAGTTTCTACATGATTATCATACCCCAACCTTCACATCGTGACTCAGGATTTGTTTTTTTATGATATGAATCGGTGTTAAATGGAGAGTAAATGTGAAGTGGGTTAATTTACCATCGTTCTTCTTCCTACATGTGACTTTTATGGCTGTCTTATTATGTGTTGTGCTTTGTAGATTTCAAGATAGTAATGGAATAAATGAATTGTTTAATAATGAATGTTAATTAGTTAAATCAATTGGATGGGGACATGAATTGATTTGTGACTTTTTTTGTGGTTGTGTATTTAGAGGTTGAAGTAAAGGTGGTGTGGTGAGTTGGTTATTGGTTGAAAACCTATAGGTTGGGCTTGAGTGTTTGGAATCTTATATATGTACATCTTTTTACTTTGTGATTTGTATTATCACCCACCCTAGTTGAGAACTATGTTCCAAACAACCCCATTTTCACAGGGGGAGGGTTTCATTCCCAAACATCCTGATGGGAGGATGGATGGCTGGACACCCTCTCTTCCTTGCTCCCTCTTCTAGGAGGTGATAACCTAAGATTCTTTAGGAAGGTGGTGGTTTTTGAGTCCTAGGTTAGTGCAGGTGAGTTCTATTTTCCCAGGTGTCTTCTGGATGAGATGTGTTGTGCTTATTAAGTGTTTTTTGGATGAGTTGTAGTTTTAAGGCCCGTGTTTCTATTGTAAGGATGTGTTGTGGTTGTGAATCCCATGTGTGTGCAGGAAACATGTGGTTTGACATGTTCGGAAGAGGTGGAAGCTCTAGGATGTTTTCCTTTAGGGTGTGAGAGAAGCTAATTAATGTGGAAGTGGTGAAAGCCCTATTATCGATTTTACCACTATATTAATTTACTTTACATGCATTACATGGTGAGTGTGCCTTGGTGAGGTGGGTATGGCTAGAATACCTTGTTAGGTGTTGTTGTTTCGTCTGTTTTCTCACAGGAGAATTAGTATGCTTCTCCAAATTATGCACAAGAGACATTGTTTTTATTACTGATACATTTATGGTCACCCCATGTTATAAAACTACTTTTAGGTTTTTAAGTGGACTATAGGGACTGTGCTGGGCATTACTAGATTAGACTTTTGGACTATTTCTATGTCACTACTCAGCTTTAATTATGGGTATTAAATTTGAATATTTTCTTTATATTTGTGGAATTTTTGTTTTAAACATGCATGTGGGATGGATTTGGTTTCTTTTACATATACATGTATTAGATTTGTTTTGAGGTTGAAAAATCTTATCCCTTTATCTTGTTTCTTATAAAGGGTAATTCCCCCCATATTTCCATATCTTTGTAACCATGGGGTTAGTCACCACCCTGGGGCCTACTGGAGGCGGGACTCGGAGGTCATTATCTATCTTCCTTCATTACCAACTCAAGAGGGGAAACTTTTTAGGGAGTGGGTCATAACATATACCCCCTGGAAAACACTTGGGTGTGAGAAGTACATTTATAATATTATATTCAAAGAGAAGACAAGTTTTGTCACACCCTTGTTTATAACAAGTAGTGTATTTCTAATATGGGGATATATAGGGTATCTCCTTGACTATAAATATAATTTAAAAATATAAAACCACTTCCTAAATAATGGTAATTTATTTATTATTTTTATGAAATAAATAATTAAATTTAATGGTGACACAATTATGATATAGTAATTATAACATTAATGAAAGAATCAAATAAATGGTATTAAAAATGTTAAAATATATAAACTTTAATATGTTTAATGTCATCCAATAATTTTTTAGATAACTTTGACATGTTATTGATGTATTAAATGATTTTTTTAAAATTTATCATGTTTTTATGATATTTTGAAATGTCACATAATGAATAGTGTCAAAAATTGACATTATAGATATTTTAGAATTTAAAATTTTTAATTAAATGATATAGAATATATAAATATCAATGATTTGGAAACATAGTTGGGATATCTTATAATTTCTTTAATGAATCATTTATTAGTCTTTTTCAATTTTTTTTAATTATATTTACCCTCAAAATATAAATTACATGATATCATGGTAAAAATTGAAAGGGTAAAATATGCTTTTAAAAAAGATACGAATTTAAAAAATAGTAAAACATATCTAATTTTAATTTTAATAAGGCGATACTACACAAAATCATCCTAGAGACCATATTTTAGGCATAACACCCCCTTAGACGTGTTAAGGTGCTAATCAAAGGAGATCATCTGAAGGGAAGGTAACGTTTTTAATTAAGTGTTTCTATTTTGTTTCTTCTTAATATTCCTTAAATTATTCTTCAACCATGATTAAATAAAAAATACAGTATACTCAATATAAAGAGATTTTATTGTGTTAATATAATCACCTAAATCCATCTCCAATTTCATCAAATTGGAAATGAACTTTTGATTCATGTGTACGACAGAATACCGCCTTGCGAACTGATATAGTTCTTTTTTTCATTAGTATCTCTCATGATTGGTTATAATGATAGAATTAATTTTTTATATAAGATATTTATGAAATATTTATCATTATAATAGAATATTATATCAATTACATTCTTACTTTACATTCACATAAAATCGATAACGACATTCATGCGTATGTGTGAAATTGCATCTCTATGAAGTGATGTGATTCGTTTTCAATCACCAAATCACTTGTATGATTTATATAAGTATATTTAAACGATTAATATTATGATAAAAATATTATGATAAAAATATAAATGTAAAATTATAATTCCCTTCTTTTCATAATGATCATTGAAAAATGGAAATGTTACTCATTGGAACGTACAGCTTACCGTCTCTATGAATGTAATGTAGTTAATTTTTCATATCCATATATAATAGATGGATTTAAAATTATAATTTATATATAAAGTAAATAACTATGTCTTGAATATTATTTTGGATATGATTTTCTAATGACCATTTTTATCATATTGGACTTATCGAAGTCATTTTGGACTCATATACCGAATATCATCAAAAAATCTGATGTGAACTTAAATAATTAAGTAATTATTATATCCAAATAATAAGTTATATAAAATTAATAAAATAATATAAAATGGTTTTTAATAATGTCAATAATTAACCTAAGTTTATTATTTAGGAAGATAATGATAGTATATAACGAGTCAGACACAAGATAAGGGACTATTTAACAAAAACATCATTTTAAATGTTTTAAATATTTATTCTCCTAATATTTCTCTTTCATGTCCATGTTTTCAATATGGTTTTTCTAAAAAAATTATATTGAAATGATTGTTTTAAAATTTTAACTTTTTTTTCAAATGTTTAAAAGTGGTATGCGAGACATTGATTCAAAATAAATTTAAATATTTTAATTGGTTGTTGAAAATGGACTAGTTATTTCAGTAATATAGAATTGTTTCTTATTAGTGAAAATTAATTTTATGAGTGAAATGTTGAAAATTTCCAACGTATATTTGTTGGTACATGTAAATTTTTTAGGTGATCCGAATATAGCTTATACGAAGGGCTGATCCACATTATAGCTCACAGGTGAGCCCAATATAACTTATATGAAGGGTTGAGCCCCATTATAGATCATGATAATTGTGTGATCCTCGTATAACTTACCTGAAGGGATATCTCCATTATATATCTCTAATTCATTGTTTACTCCTGATATAGAATTTTATTGTATGGTTATTCCACTTGTAAGTGTGATTGTAAGAGTATTATGGTAATGATGTCCCAAGGCACCTATAAGAATTTTCTATGCTTGCTAATCAGTTTTTATGAAATGGAATTAATGGGTTTTTATGTCTTTGCTGGACTGAAAAATTTCATTATTTATGTCTCTTACTGAGCATTTTATACTTATCCCATGTTTTTGAATGTTTTTCACTGGTCTTAAGATTGTTAATGGAAAAAAAATATGTTATGATGGAAGAATTAAAGACATGTCTTGAAATAAAATCATGTTGCATTTTAAAGGGGTTTCCCTTTTTGGAAAAAATTGATAATGAAAATAATTTTCCACTTAAAATTTTTGGGTTTACTTTGTATGATTATTTCTGAATTCTCTAAAACTCTAAATTGAAAATATCTTCAAATGTGAATTCTAGTTCAACCCCAATAGAACATGTAAGGTTTATGGATGAGTTCTTACATTTCACCTCATATATAATGGTTTTAAGATTGTTAATAATTGATTCTAGAAAAATATTCATATTTATAATATAACATATGATCATCTCATAACATTTTGACTGGTAATTATTAATAATATTTTATTATTTTCATTGTTTCAGGTGTTAATTGCCTTATTTTCTCATTCGTGTTTTGTGATGAAAATTAGAGTTCTAGATCATATTAAATATTTCCATAATATCCAGATTGATATTAGTTTTAAAAATATCTTTTATTTTTCATTATATACACTTTAGAAACAATTCTTAAATTGAACATGGATAATGGATCACATTGCGTCATGGAGAAGGTAGGCCATACATACGCATGAGTGACACAATAATTTCCTTAACATGTGAGAGGGTAAGGAAGTGGATGGAATATTAGTTTACTAGAATAAATATTATGTCATATATATCATATATATTCATTAAATTTATCAATATTAAAGTATAGTAAAATCTTAATTGAAAAGTGAATCGCATAGCATCATGAGGCGGTATCCCGAAATACACATGAGCGACCCTAAAATATTTTATATGGTATAGAAAGTAGTAAGTTATATGTGATATTATAACTAAATAATTATATTAATTTCATAAATTTAATATTAATATGTTAAATTTATCATTTTATCCTTCCTTTTATTTTGGTGATGTAAATTAAATTTCATCAGTTCGCGAGGCGGTTGTCTATCGTATAAATGATCGACAGTTTATATCCCATTTGATGGAAGAGGTGATGAATATAGGTCATTTAATTATCATAATGGAATCCAATTATATTTAATAAAATTATATTATTATATAATCATGGTCTAAAAATATTATAAGGATGTGTAAGAAGACACAAAATAAAAATTCTCATTTTAGAGAGTTACCTCTTCGTCGGGAAACGTCTTTAGGTTTGCATCAATATCCCTCATATGTTGGATTTCTGATCAAACCAAGGATTATAGAATGAAATTATATGAGTATTTATTGGATTTGGGTGTCTATTTTATGATCCAACTGTATTTTTAAGTGATAACATGGTTGGAGATTGTGTGGCCATTTATAAGTGGGGGAGATGACACACATGTAATTTTTAGAAATACTCAATTACAACCATGTTTTTATCAGGAAAAGGCCTCCAATATGGGTAATTCAGTATAATTAAAGGTGGTAAGGTATAAATATATTAATTAAATTATGTTTTTGAATTTTTTTAAGTCATTTTATCTGTTATAATTTTAAATTAAACCCCCTAGTAAAACATTTTTTAACTCAACAATAGTAATTAATTTTTACTACTTTTACTATTGATAATGGTGGAAATTTGTATTGAACATATTATATAATATAAATTATTATAATTCAAAATATGTAATAATTTTTCCATGTTTAATTCTTATAAGTGGAATATTCCAATTTAAAATTATATCCACAAATGTGATGAAAATTTTGGTTTTCAAAGATAAAATTCTCATAAGTATATAAGATTTTAATATCAAAATTCAATATGAAATGGATTAAAATGTCCTAAAAGAGATAAATTTTAATAAAATTTAACTAATTTTACTTTAAAAATTATATATTTTAATATATTGTTTTATTTAAATGACAAGGTAAATTTTAATAAAATTCGGTATTTTCCACTATTCATTGAAAAATGAAATATTTTAGACAAATCCAAAAACATCACCAAAATATTATTTTGATATTATGATTTAAAAAATGATTTAAATTATATAAAATAAATTTTATAAATTTTTTAGAACTTAATTTTATGTTATTTGCGCAAAGAATGAAAAAAAAAAAATTTTAAAAAAAGATACGGTTTTCAAAAAACATTTCTATTTCATTTAAATGATTCTAATTTTATTCCAACCAATAGATAACCATAATTTTCACAAGTTATTTATTAATATTCATACCCTGCAACTTAATTTCAATTTTATAATGGAATACCACACTACATTTCTTTTGAACTCAAGGTTTTGTGTTCCACTAGCTATTGAAGAGGCCGAATTTATTTTAAATGAAATATATCATAAAGTATCGGGGAGTTAAATTCTCATATAAGATCATTATTTCTTTTTATATATGATATGAAACCAAATTTTATTCTCTTAAAATATCATGGTGTTACATTTTCATCTAATCTTGACTTTGTGTGTCATATACATGATCTACCCTAATTTAATTCTATAAAATATCTTGTTGTTACATACATGTCTATGATCGGTGTGGCATGTCGTATACTCTATTGAACCCAACATTACTAATTTAAAATAAATAGGTGTTATAACTCCACTAGTGAGGTAAATTACCACAACTATTGTAAAAGAACCTCATCTATTTATGTTTGTCTCACCCATGTACGTTGGGTTTTTGATGAAGTTTAAACAATACAATAAACCATCCTCCAAAAAGGGATTCATAAAGAAACTCAAAAAATTGTTTTATCACATATGCAAAATATAATATTTAACTTATAACATGAGGAAAATGAAACCTTACAAATTTATAATAATCATTCCACAAGGAAAGTAAATAATTTTACTATAGAATTTAAAAAAAAATTCCTAAACCAAACACTATAATGATTCAGAAAAAAATGGTAAAAATTGAACCTCCAACCTTAAAAGAATGAAAACTTTTAAAATGGGATAGTGTCCATGGAAAATATACATAAGGGATCTCCAATGGAATGAAAAAAAAAAGGTAAATATCAAGAAATCTAGTAATAAACTTCTTACTAAGAAAACCCCATATTATCATGGATTTTTTATAAAGAAATATCAAGGAAAATAAAGCTAAAAGAACCAATAGAAAATTAGAGAATCACATACATGATTTTTAATTTAATAATCATTGAAGAACCCACAAAAAATCAACCCTAGACAGATGGAGAATAGTTTTTCATGAATGACAGGGAGCTCAGAGTCTAGTGTTAGAGAAAATGGTAGTTAGGGGATTAATTTTAAATAAGGTTACTTTGGTCATTTTATAATATTAGGTTTTTGGATAATCTAAATGATTTGGACACATGGTTTTCCAAATGGTGAAACAATGTTGTGGGTGGAAATAGGATAGCCAAGGGTGGTGTAAATTTTGGATATATGGTTAGGTAAATAATGTTCCAAAAATGAAAATCACCACTGATACAAAACTACATGTCTTATATTATTATTGAACTGTTATCCCTAATCATGCATAATATTTTTAGAACTGTTTGATTCCCATTTTCCTATTGTATTGAAAAGAAATATCTTGAGAATGAATAGAAATGATAAAAAAATTTAATAATAGTTTTTATAAATAAAATTTCACCTTTGGTGTGACATAATATTCTTCATATACTAATTAATAATGTGATAGAATTCATATCCCTACCATATCTATATATCAAAGCCATATACCGAATTTTCATAATTTATACCATAATCACATACTATAACTTATAACCATTTATAAAATATGATAATAATACAACCATTACTACATATCAACTTCCACATAACCACATCATCACTCTATCATTTCTATAATTCCACATCATTCCAACATCCCCATATAACCACACTATCATTACCAAAATAGTAAAATAATTGGATTCTTTTATGGTTCATGTTGCCTTGTAAAATCTCTCAAAGCTGAAATGTCTTATGTGATAAATGTTGTCACCCTTTATAAATCCAAAATATTGAATAATTTATGGTTGTAATTTTAATACACTACAATCATTAAGGCTGTTAAAAAAGGTATATTGAATATATCATGGATGATCATTGATCGATGGATGGAATCAATGATATTTCTCTCTATTTATAATTACATCATCACACATGCTTATCAGTAGGCAAATCATGTGGAATATGGACTTTCCAATAAATTCATAGGTATGGATTTCACATTGATGGAAACTCTTCCTCCTGATATGATATCTCATTACAATAATGATTGTAGTAGAATCATGTCTTTCAAAATTATGTAGATATTTTTCTTTTTAATAAATATTCATTAGGCACTTCGGATAAGGATCCTTTGAAAAAAAAATGTATGTTGGGCACTCACCCTATTCCCAAAGTATAATTTGGGAAATGTTCATGTTAAAATAATTTTTTGGGAGAGAATAAGAATCAAAAAAACATAATAAAATGTGGATAATTACATAATATTCCATCTGAGGGTCCACTTTATATCATAAACTATAAAATCTATATCTATACCCATGTCATCACTACCATAAAACATCAACAGTTACCACATGTAGATATATAACATCCAAATACAAAAACCAAACAATTTCTTCTCATTTCATGTTTCATTAGATATTCCACTTTAATAATTTACTAGCTTCATTATGTATATTAACCATGTTAATTACAAAAAATAAAGTTGTTATATAAACTACTAATCATTTACCACATATGTTTTAATTTATATAAATTTTCAGTAGGATTAATTTAAATAATTTTTTAATTCATTATGCATTATAATAAGTTAATATGATCCATTATAAATCCACCAGTTCAATTAAAAATGAAATTCTTGTTACATTTATACATTGTTATACTACGTCACATTAATTACATTGACCTGACAACCCCACTACCTCATGTGACCCACAATAGGATACAACATCATCCCATAAACTACAATAAAAATAAACCCAAAAAACCTTGTCAACCACATTAAGGAAAGATAATAATAAAACACATAATTACTTATTCCTCTTCCACATCAATTTTTATCAACACAATTATACCAAAATAGAAAAGGATAAATAGATTCCTTATTAGATTTTAGTATTTCAAGAGGTTCAAGTTAACTAAAAATGAGAAATATAGTCCTTGAATATATAAAAAAGTAGGGGAATAAAAAATGATGTGGAGATTGTAATCCATGGAATGATTTAGCTTAGTCAATGGTTATCTAAAAACCTGTCTACTTTAAAACCTTTTCTCCCACTAATCCCTATATCTATTTCACATCTTGAAAATATGACTCATCAAAACATGTCACTTTCCTCCCAAATGATAAAAATAATCATTTTATACCTCCCAATGAAAACTAGTGATTCTTATAAAATCATTTAATAAACCATAACCAGAACAAAGTGGAATAATAACCTATAAATGTTGTAATTTTAAACCATGATATAATCATTCTCAAAAATGATTATATTTTAGCCAACTCGTCCAATCAAAAAAATGTCCACACAATAAAGAAAACCAATATAGCCATGAAATACCCAAAGAAACCATAATATACTGAGGGAAACAATACATCATTGTTTCATCAAAGGGAAATATTGTTATTCCATGGATCCCAAAACAACATAGAAACTCAATTTTGAAATCTTTAAGGCTTGAGAAACAAAAAATGTAGGATAAAAATTTAATGTTGACACATTAGATACCACATAAATGATTTTCTTATTTAATATTGAAAACAAAACATAATAAATAGAATTATATTCAAAACACCACATAACATATATCTAAAAAAATGAATCTTTCCATCACAATTCATTATATATAATATATTGAGAGAAACACCAATAATTCAATATAAATTAAAATCCCATCCCTATATGTATAAAACCCTAAGATAATCAAAAATATTGAGTCCACATATATTTCACTCTCTCTTAGGTACATTCTAATAACCCACCATAAATCCACAAGATACATGCCAAATGAATGATAAATCCTTAAAACACCTTCTACTAATAATAATGAGTCTCAACAGGACATTCAATGAATTTCATATTCTTCCTAATTTCCAACTACCCATAAGTCCTGTGAGACCGTGGCCAAGCACATGAGCCTTAGCCCAGTTGGTGAGGCCTCTCTAAGTGCATCCACGAGACCCAGGTTTGAAACTAGGTGGAGGCATAATTCCGGGGTACTATAGAAGTACTGTAGTAGGAATTGTAGCAGTAATGTAGTAGACACTATAGAAGCATTGTGTGGGTACTATAGCAGGTACTGTAGCAGGTATTGTTCGGTATTGTAGCAGTCGGAACTATTCACCTTGGGCCACTGGTTTGGTCTTGGAGTCCTTAAGACCTTCGGGCCACCCAGGCCTTCAAGTTAGTAAGGCTTTTGGTCCACCTTTAAGGCCTTCGGGCCACCTCAAGCCCTTTGGGCCACCTCAAAGGCCTTCAGGGCCACCTGATATGCAGATGCCCAGACAGATTCTACAAGGAACCAGCTCTAGAGGAGGATTCAAGAGCAGGGCACATTCACCAGAGCAGGGCTAAATGGATTTGGAAGAATGAGAGGCTATGGCATTATCATCGGTATCGGGCATATGTATATCTGCACAGGACAGTTAGCTGAACACCAATGTAAAGGTGGAGAGCTGATAATGATGCAGATACTAGGGAGGGGTGGTTTCAAGTAGTCATAGTCTCTATGATTTCCTTAAGACATACAGGTCTTGTAATGTCTCCATAGCCTACGGACAATGTAATCTCTAAGCCTACATGCCTTGTAAGGGTTCCCCTCATCCCTTGAAAGGGGGGTTATCAAAAATCAATAAAAAACGAAGGTCTTCCAGCCATTCAGGCATAATAGCACTACGGGAAAAATAGCTATTTGAGACAGGCTATTTACGACGGGAATTAATCATGTCGCAAATAGTTCGCCCCAGAGGTTATTTGTGACGGGTAGAATACCCCGTCGCAAATACTTGGTTATTTGCGACAGGATTTGGGGTCATGTCGCAAAAGGTTTGGCGCGGTTTGCGCGAAAAACCGCGGGAAGGTTATTTGTGACGGGGGGTATTCCCCCTTTGCAAATAATGCGTTAGTCTGAGGGTATTTGCGATGGGTCCCATCGCAAATACCCAGCGGCGGTAAATAGGTTTTTGCGACGGGATCTTCTCCTATCGCAAATAGTGTGTCGGCAGGTAACTTTTGCGACGGGTCTCGTCACAAATACTCTTTTAACTGCCGACCGTAATTAATGCGGGTGAAGGTTTTTGTGACGGGACTCGTCGCAACTAATCTAACCTATATATACAGCCATATGTTTTTTTCCAATCCACCTCTCATTTCTAACTCTCTCTTTATCTCTAAACTCTATTTTCAGAGAGAAAATTTGGGTGAGTTAGTTTTTCTTCACAAAAAAGTTTTGAAGCCATCTACATCAATTAGATATCAAGTTTAAAGGTATTTATATTTTCTTTAATTTAGTATTTATTTCATTTTTTATGTTAATTTTAATTATTTTTTATTAGTTGTAATTAAATTAGATTTAAATTGTTTTTTATTAGTATTTATTCGTAATAATAAATTGAAATTATTAGAACTAATTTTTTATAATCAGTAATAAATAGGAATAATTAGTAATAAATAGGAATAATTAGTAATAAATATGAATAATTAGTAATAAATAGTAATAAATAGTAATAATTAGTAATAAATAGGAATAATTAGAAATAATTAGGAATAATTAGCAATAATTAGCAATAAATAGGAATAATTAGTAATAAATAGGAATAATTAGTAATAAATAGGAATAATTAGTAATAAATAGGAATAATTAGTAATAAATAGTAAAAATTAAGAATAATTAGGAATAAATATGAAAATTTAGTAATAAATTGTAATAAATAGCAATAGATAGTAATAAATAGCAATAATTAGGAATAAATAGAAATAAATAGCAATAAATAATAATAAATAACAATAAATAGTAATAATTATCAATAAATATTAATAAATAGGAATAATTAGTAATAAATAGGAATAATTAGTAATAAATATGAATAATTAGTAATAAATATGAATAATTAGGAGTAATTAGTAATAATTAGGAATAATTAGTAATAATTAGCAATAGTTAGCAATAATTAGAAATAATTAGCAATAAATAGCAATAATTTGTAATAAATAGTAATAAATAGCAATAATTAGTAATAAATAGCAATAATTAGTAATAAATAGCAATAATTAGTAATAAATAGCAATAATTATTAATAATTAGAAATAATTAGTAATAAATAGCAATAATTAGTAATAAATAGGAATATATAGTAATAAATATTAATAATTAGAAATAAATAGTAATAAATAGGAATAATTAGTAATAAATAGAAATAAATAGTAATAATTATCAATAAATAGGAATAAATAGGCATAAATAGTAATAAATAGGAATAATTAGTAATAAATAGGAATAATCAATTATAAATAGAAATAATTAGTAATAAGTAAAAATAATTAGGAATAATTAGGAATAAATAAAAATAAATAGGAAAAATTAAGAATAATTAGTAATAAATAGCAATAATTGGTAATAAATAGCAATAATTAGGAATGATTTGGAATAATTAGTAATAAATAGCAATAATTAGTAATAAATAGCAATAATTGTTAATAAATAGAAATAATTAGTAATAATTAGCAATAATTAGTAATAAATAGCAATAATTAGTAATAAATATAAATAATTAGCAATAAATAAGAATAATTAGAAATAATTAGCAAAAAATAAAAATAATTTGAAATAAAGAGGAATAATTAGAAATAAATAGCAATAAATAGGACTAATTAACAATATATAGAATAATTAGCAATAAATAGGAATAAATAGCAATAATTAGAAATAAATAGTAATAATTAGAAATAAATAGTAATAATTAAGAATAATTAGTAATAAATATGAATAATTAGTAATAGATAGAAATAATTAGTAATAAATAGGAATAATTAGTAATAATTAAAAATAATTAGTAATAATTAGTAATAATTAGTAATAATTAGCAATAAATAGTTATAATTTGCAATAAATAGTATTAATTAGCAATAAATACTAATAATTAGTAATAAATAGTAATAATTAGCAATAAATAGTAATTATTAGCAATAAATAGGAATAATTAGTAATAAATAGGAATAAATAGCAATAAATAGCAATAAATAGCAATAATTAGGAATAAATATCAATAATTACGAATAATTAGCAATAATTACGAATAATTAGCAATAATTATGAATAATTAGCAATAATTAAAAATAATTAGCAATAATTAAAAATAATTAGCAATAATTATGAATAATTAGCAGAAAATATGAATAAATATGAATAAATAGAAATAAATACAAATAAATATGAATAATTAGTAACAATTAGCAATAATTAGGAATAATCAGCAATAAATAGGAATAAATAGCAATAAATAGGAATAAATTGCAATAATTGGGAATAATTAGGAATAATTAGAAATAAATAAGAATAATTAGAAATAAATATGAATAAATACAAATAAATACGAATAAATAGGAATAAATGGGAATAAATAGTAATAGATAGGAATAAATAGGAATAATTAGGAATAATTAGTAATAATTAAGAAGAAATAGGAATAAATTGGAATAATTAGTAATAATTAGGAATAATTAGTAATAATTAGTAATAATTAGTAATAATTAGGAATAATTAAGAATAATATCAATTATAATAAATTGTAATAACTTGTAATAACATGGCACAATTTCCAGTGGATTGACGACACTCCTTTTACTCGATGATTCTTCTTCTTTCAACTTTCACGGACTCAAAACATTATGAAAAGTATGCTTCTACGTATGCATATCCAATCTCGTATACATGATTTTGAATAAGCATCCATAGGACCACATTTTTCATAATGTTTTCAAGTGGGGATAGTTACAAGAAGATGATTCATCGACGAAAAGGGGGATCTTTTGTCCGATAGCTCATTTACTTACATCTTTCTCACACTGAAATCACAATAAAGAATCTTCTTGGAGGTACATTTATACATTCTTGTATGCACGAGAATGAATATGAGTACCTTTAAGAAGATTCTTCATTATGATTTCAGTGAGAGAAATTTGCATGTAAATGAGATGTCGGACAAAAGAGTAGCCATCAATCTACTGGAAATTGTGTCGCCCAAAATTTATGGTAATTATTAAGAAGTAGTTGTAATTATTTATCTTCTTTTTTCAGATAGTGTTTTTATAATTTCAAAATATTCAAAAACAGTGATGATTTTATATTTTGTAGAAAAATATGGAATAAGGAAATCGACATAAATCATTATTAGATGATTGCTCTTGGATAAATCATCATAGAAATCCAAACAGTTCTGGTTTAAATCTTATATATATAATGGGTGTTGAAGCTTTCTTATCATTTGCATCATCAAAACTAGAATATGTTTCAGAAGCCACAATTAAGTTTCCGTGTAAAAAATGTGCTTTGAGAACATTTGACACATTTTACAAGGTTGGGGGACATATCTTATAGTTTAGTTTTCAACCATATTATGTTTTTTGGTATCAACACGGTGAACTTAGTTCCAGAGAAAATACTAATAACTTGATTCTAGATCCATAACGGTTTCAAAATTTAGAATGGGATATTGCAGGTCCTTCTATTCAACAAAATAAAAATCAAGATGATATTGATTTAACTCCTGAGTTGGCACCATCCAAATTTTATTAGTTATTGAGGTCTGCTGAGGATGCATTATATCCATGTTGAAAGATAAGAAAATTTGAAGTGGATGTAAAATTTATGGCTATTAAATCAGATAATGGAATGTCAAATAACTATTTTAATCACATATTTTCTTTGGTTAAAACATTGTTACCTGAAGGAAATGTGTTTCCTCCAAATTACTATGAGAGAAAGAGGTTGGTTCGTAATCTGGGCCTTAGTTATCTAAAGATTCATGCATGTGCAAATGATTGCATCTTATATTCTAGTGAAAATGAGTCAATGGATAGTTGTCCCATATGTGGATAATCGAGGTATAAAGAAGCTCAACCAGGGAAGTCTGGATCAATTCCTGTAAAATAGTTGAGATATTTTCTCCTTACACCCAAGCTACAACATTTATTTATGTCTCAGAACACAGCGTCAATGATTTCATGGCAAAAAACCAATATTTCAAATGATAAAAGCTTGAATCATCCATATAATGGTGATTCATGGAAACATTTTGACCGTCTGCATCCTTTTCTTTCTTAAAAAGCCCGAAACATGCGATTGGGTCTTTCTTCTGATGGTTTTTTTCTGTTTCGTTCTTATGGTAGTCAGTATTCATGTTGGATTGTCTTTATAACTCTGTACAATTTACCTCTATGGATGTTGATGAAGGAGTCCTATATCTTTTTGACCTTATTAATCCCAAGACATCCGAAAAAGAATATTGATGTTTATTTGAAACCATTGATTGATGAGTTAAATTCATTGTGGAGTAATGGTGTTAGTACATATGATGTTGCTACGAAACAAAATTTCATATTAAAATCTGCATTGATGTAGATGATTAGTGACTTTCCAGCATATGGAATGTTATCTGGCTGGAGTACATATGGTCTGAAATCATGTCCTTATTGTATGAAAGACAACAAAGCCTTTTTTATCATCAATGGAAAAAAACCTTGCTATTTTGACAGTCATTTCATATTTCTTCCAACCGATCATATTTTCCAAAGGAACAAATCTATTATCAGAAAAGGCACAATTGAAAGGGATGAACCTACAAAAATGATCTCAGGTATAGAGTTAAAATCAGTTTTATTTTCATTACCTCCCATCACATTTAGGCCAATAGTAAACCAACAGAAAATTCATGTCTTTGGAAAAGAACATAATTGGATAAAATGGAGCATTTTTTGGGATATTCCATATTGGTCTGATTTGTTGGTCCACCACATGTTGGATGTCATGCATATTGAGAATAAATATTTTGATAATTTATTTCATACAGTTTTGGATACACCAGGTAAGACCAAAGATACTGTAAAAGCACAATTAGATCTTGCCCAAATTTGCTGGCGACCAGAACTTGAACTATTTGAAAATGTCAGATCACAGAGGTTAATGAATCCAAAAGCAGCTTATACACTGTCTAAAGAGATTCGACTATTATTTTTTCATTGGATTATAGGTTTGAGACTTCCTGATGGCTATGATTCCAATTTGGGAAGATGTGTTAAGAATGGTCATATTACCAGATTAAAAACTCATGATTGTCATGTTATAATAGAAAGACTTATGCCAATTGGATTCAGTGGTTTGTTGAATTCAATGATTTGGGATTTGATAACAGACATATATTTTTTTTGAGACATTTGTGTAGTAACAACAGACTACGATGTGCTACGAAAACTAGAAAAAGATGTTGTTGTAATTATATGTAAAATGGAAAAATATTTCTGTCAGCTTTCTTTAACTCAATGGAACATCTAATGTTACATTTTCCACATGAAGCTAAATGTGGAGGTCCAGTAAAGTTTTGATGGATGTACCCATTCGAGAGATGCATGCAGAAATTAAAGAAAAAAGTATGTAACAAAGCATCAGTTGAAGGCTCAATTGTTGAATCTTATTTCCAGGAGAAAAATTCTTTTTTCTGGTCTCACTATTTTTAATCCGAATATCCCTCAAAACACAACCGCATGGGACAGAATGAGGGAAATGTTATTGACAAATTGGACAATCAATTATCAGTTTTTAATCATACAAATCTTGGCTTCGGTGGAGTTCAAGAATGATGGATTTCAGACGATGAACATCATAGAGATCATACATATGTTCTTCTCAACTGTGAAGAAATGACATCATTTTGTACTGTGAGGGCATCTATCACTTATTCTATAATTTATGTTACAGTATGTAAACTTATTTTATTTATAGGTTATATGATAATCATATCAATAAACAAATTCCACAAATTACATCAGTTTCTCTTGAAGAACGCAGACAAAAAGAATCTCAATGGTTTCAAAAACTGGTAACAAAAATTATTGATGGTTTAATATCAATTTAGTTTACTATTTATTATATTTATAATTTTTATACAAATTTTCAAGTGTCTCAACATGATGATAAAATTGATAAGCGACTGTGTATATTGAGTAACCCACCATCCAAAATGGTTAAATCTTATAATGCATATGTGGTGAATAGTTTTCGATTTCATACACGTGTATATGGGGAATCAAAAAAATAATGAACTATGGAGTTTGTTTGAGAGGATCGCATCATAGAGAAACTAAAGTTGACTTTCATGGAATTCTAGATGAAGTTATTGATCTGTGTTATCTAGGACCGAATTACATAACAATATTTAAATGTCGGTTTTTGGATACTGATAGTGGCTTGTGTGTTCATCCGACTCATGGAATCATCGATATTAAATATAAAAGTCTTCTTACAGTAAATGAACTATTTTTATTGGGTCAACAGGCACATCAAATTTATTATGCATAGTACTATGCTACTTCAAGAGACCTGAGTGATTGGTGGAGCATAAGAAAAATGAAATCTCGGGAAAATCAGTTTACTCAAACTAAATGCGGTTCCTCTGAAGTGGAAGGAATTGAAATTTTTCAAGAGACTGCTCAAAATCCATATTTTTAACAAAGAGACGTGAATATTGATGATGACACCCCACAATTAAGGGTCTATGGTGATGAAGATGTTAATGATGTTACAAATGAATTTGAAATGAAAAGAGATGATGAAACTAAACCTCATATGGATATTGATGATGCCGAGGAGGAATATGAAGACATTGACATCGTCAGATATGAAGATGATGATGAAGGTGAACATTGACACAGTTAAATGATAGTTATAATTATAACTAATATATATCTATATATAATATTTATTTTCAACTATCTGCTAACAGCAATCATTTTGTGTTTCAAATGGACCCTGATCTATTTCATGAGTTACAGGAGGCTGAGCTACCTTTGCATGAGGGGGATTTGGGATCATCTGACCCTCAGCCTACTGGAAGTTCTGGGAGTACGCAGAGGGGATGTGGTCTTGCATGATTGATGATTCCTGACCCTATCCCCGAGTGACTTCCACGTCATGGCTTTGATCCATTCACACGGAAGAATGTTAACCTGTATATTTTAGTTATCTTTCATTAATTTATTTATATATATATACTAATTGTTTTATTATTTATTCTTTTTTCATAGTTTTGCACATATAGCTGTTGGACAGGGGAGCGCTATCATGAACAATTATTCTTCTCAGTAATGGATCACATGAGAACAGATTCCCATTGATGTGCAGCTCAATAAGTTCAATCATTGGCTGGTACGTAAATAAATAATATTTATTTTGAAATTTATTTTATTAATAACTTGATATTATAAATTATTTATATAGTTTATGGTATCCCATTAGTGATAGCATGTGTGACGCTATCCACGCAGAATGGGAGGCATATATGTGTGACCGTTTCTATCAATTTTTTCACAATTTGAGAAGGAAAACCATTAAGAAATCAGGAGTGATAGATTTTGATGATTTGTGTAGAGCCCACTGACCAGAGTACATTTCATCTCACATTTGGGATGGATTATGTTTACACTGGTTTAGTGGTAAATTTCAGAGGAGGTCTTCGGTGGGTCGGCAGAACCGGGGGAGACAGAAGGTGAAGCATCGAACTGGTATTCATACATTCAGTACGCATAGAGAGCATCTAGTAAGTATCTTTTTTAAATATTTTATATAACTTTAAATATAAATAGTTTATTTTATATTTTTATAGGCATTCGAGCAACCCGATATTACAGAGTATGATTTTTATCGGAGGATGTACATTGATCCAGCCACTGGAGATATTATAGGTGATCGCCAGCGTCAGATTGTGGTTAGTATTATTTTTTTCAGTTGGAAAATTAACAGCATATAATATTTTCTTAGTTTTAATTTTAAATTGGAATTTAAGGAGTCATATGAGGCTATGAACTCTCAGACATAGGATGGGAGTCAGGACGAGGTGACTGATCAGACCAGTTCCCACCATTTCGATGAGGCGTCATGGACGCATCGAGCTGGTAGTCTTACATTTAGTATGCATAGAGAGAATCTGGTAAGTATCTTTTTTAAATATTTTATATAAGTTTCAATATAATCAGTTTATTTTATATTTTTATAGGCATTCGAGAAACCCGATATTACAGAGTATGACGTTAATCGGAGGATGTACAGTGATCCATCCACTGGAGATATTATAGGTGATCGTCAGCGTCAGATTGTGGTTAGTATTATTTTTTTCAGTTGGAAAATTAATTGCATATAATATTTTCACAATTTTAATTTTAAATTGGAATTGAAGGAGTCATACGAGGCTATTACCTCTCAGACACAGGATGGGAGTCAGGATGAGGCGACTGATCAGACCAGTGCCCGCCATTTTGATGAGGCGGCATGGACGCAGGCGACTGAGTATGGCTTTGAGAAGGGTCAAGTAGTTGGTATCAGGTCTCATGTGACTCCTGGTACTCATTATGGTACTGTTGAGATGTCGGCGTCCATCTCGAGAGGAGCTTGTGGAGAGGTATCATCTTCTGCCTCACAGTATCATGAGTACTTGCGAACTCAGACTGATCTTATAGAGAGTTTGCAGAAGCAGTATGAAGAGATGTGTCAGCAGCAGCAGTAGCAGTAGCAGCAGCATCAGGATGAGAAGATGCGTCGATGGCAGCAGCAGTATCATGAGTAGATGGAATACAAGTGTCGTCTGACTTGTAGTTTAGGGATGGAGTGTCCTCCACCATCTCCTACAGCTCCTCCACCTCCTCCAGAAGATAACCCCCATCAGTGATTTTTTTTAGGTTAAAAACATTTGAATTCAACATTTTTTCTAATATTAACTATATTCAGTTTCTCTCTTTAATATTGGTGCGAATATTGCATAATTTAATTTTTTTTATTTTTAATATTTTATTATTTATTGTTACTATTATATTTTTTAATGTTTGTTTATTTTACTAATAATAATAATAATAATATTTTATGTGTTTTTTTATATTTTTTTTGAATATTGGGAATTTTAATATTTTTTATTATTTTAATAATATTAATATTATTTTTTCATTAATAATAATTTTATTAAATATATTTTTTAGTATTATATTTTTTAATATTTTTTTATTTTATAATTATAATAATCATAATATTTTATAAATTTTTTATATTTTTTTAAGAATATTGATAATTTTAATATTTTTTATTTTTTTATTATTTTAATAATTTTAATATTATTTTTTCATTAATTATAATTTAAATAAATATATTTTTTTATTTTGGTTATTATTTATGACGGGATCTTTTTCAACGGGATCCCATCGCAAAAAGTTTATTTATATATAATTTATATTATCATAGATTTATTTGCCACGGGGAACTTATCCATCGTAAAAAATATTTTTTATGATGGACCAATCGCAAAAAATGTTTTTGGCTACGCCGTTTTCTACAATGGGATATTTACAACGGGACCCCATTGCTAAATCTTATTTACAATGGGATCCCATCGCGAATATCCCATTTCAAATAGAACAAATTTCAGTAGTGTAGATAGCATTAGAGCCATAATGATTATATCCTGGAAGTTCTAACACATGGGAAACATCATGAACATGATCTACCTAAGGAGGAAGTGGAAATCGATACATTGCATCACAACTTTCCAACACACCAAGAAATGTAAGATAAAAATTGAAGAAAAATTATTCCATCTATCAAAACTCTACATACCATGATAGAGAGAAATCTTCAAGAACACATGATCTATTTCCTCGGATATATAATGCTTACTCCAATAATAAGAATATGAAATATACCATTTGGGAGTAACCTTCTCCCATTGGTTTTTTAATTTCATTTTCTCCAGTAAAATCTCCACAAAATTATGTCATAGAATTATAAACCCTCTATCATAAATCTATCATAACTGAGATATATAAGGGCACCCTTAAAATTCATTAAATGAAGAAAATTAAATGGTTTAGTGGTAGATATGTTTTTAGAAAAATCATCCAATGGAAAACTAATTTCATGGGAACCTCTAAAACTAAGAACACTACAACACAAAATGTTCTTAGTATTATAGATTTTACTCTATGTTTAACTAACTTATTTATTTTTAAATCCTTTGATAATACACTTCTAAGTTCCAAAAAAGTTGTAGTATCATTATTACACTTGATTTAAAATGAAGTAATTGATCAGATATGATCATCATTGGAATCCTATGATGCCTCATCACCTCCCACAAATAATTTTTTGTTAAATTATTTATTAAACATGACCATTTAATCACAATTTAATGATATAACTTCATAAATCATTCAAAAAAACCCAAATGGTTTCACATTATCCCTGAGCATAAGGAAAATTTATTATTAATTCATGGACAACCCAAACATAACATACCTATAATTTACATCATTTTATGTGATTAATCATTAGAAAATAAAATTAAATTACAGTCCCAAAACCTAAAGGATTAGGGTATGTGGGGATAATGTGTATAACTATCATATTTTAAATTATAATATACATTTATTCCATAAATTTTTTCATAGAAGATACCCTTATAGATATATCATTCAAAATCATTTTCATTATTTCTTTGGAAAATATGAAACATGTGAAAAGGTTGAAATATATTTCTCAAAATGGAGAAACCATATAAATGAGTTAAGGAGGATTTATTGTTATATCATAATCATGAGAGAACTAAAAACATGAAAGAAATATCATTATTGATGGAATAATATCATGGAATTAGAATAAGTAATCATGATAAATGAATTATTTATCATAGATTAATGTATAGAAATATTAAACCATAAAGGATCATCATTAATGACTGACACATTTGATTTTTATTCCATAAATGAAAAGGAATATACAAATTAAGGTGATGTAAATATTGTAAACTAAGAGATTCGACCCTAAAAAAGTTACAACAGTTGCGAGGTAAGGATAATCATTAATGAAAAACATATAACATGGAATTAGAATTTTGAACAAATAATACTAAATCATTATAACATAAAATATGTATATGTAATGTACATAATTATATAGATTCATGTCATATAATTTTCATCTCAACAAAGACCATGATAACATTTTAGAAAAAACATATCCTATAACATAGTGGACTAGGATACACACACATGTTTTATACAAGTCATTTAATGAGATATAAAACATATCCAATTCATCAGAGGGATATATAATTCTAACCCCATCAATTACATAATGATATATCAATAAATATGTGTGTTATATAAAATTAATCAAACAAACATTAATACTATATCTATATAAAACCATTTAAGTTAAATGGATTATATAACCTTTTCTTAAGGTGTCACATTTGAAGTAGTCAAAAACTAGTATAGATGATATAAAAATATAATTACTCAAGCTAAACATAACCTATAAGGATTTTGAGGGTAAAAATACTAAATATGAGGTATAATAGTATTCAATAATGGGTTTTACAATATAATAAAGTAATATTTAATATAAATCATCAAAAGAATTTCCCTAATATTTTGAAATCATTTTCATAAAAACAATGATATTGGTTACATTCAAAATCATTTTCAAAAGACAACTTGATGACACTTAAATATTTATTTTAATAATAAAACATATAACTATTATAAAATTTATATTAAGTAAACTCAACATATAAGAAAATTGTATATAATGATATAAATTTATAAGAAGATGAATGAAATAATTTTCATCAACTTTTCAAGTTCATAAAGTAACAAACACTGATAAAAGGGATATAAAATTTTATTTTATATGATATAAAAGATAAATATGTGTACTAGAGAAGAAAATACAAATTTAACATTCATAGTAAACAAAATAATGAATTTATAGATGAATAAAAATATACATGAAAGAGAAAAATCTATAATACAAAGTTGTAAATTTCCCTTACAGTATAATATTTTATTAATTAAAAATAAATAAATATTCAAATTATTAAAAGAAAATTTATATTAATATGAAATTAAGTGGAAATAAAATGTTAACCTATAAATTGGTAAAATACGTACAAATTAGAAGGATACAACTAAATAAGAATTATTATTTAACAATGAATGGAAATTGAGTCATAAATCCCATTACCTTACATTCACATTTTCTCAAATAAACTCTAACTACATGTGTAAAAAAATATTATCCATAAATATAAAAAAGCATATTTAAATTTAGTTTACATAGTATCCTTTATTTAATTTTGTATGACTTATTTATTATTCATTTATAGTAAATATTAACTTTCAGATGGAAACTATTATTTCATCCATGATTTCTTCGATAATGTGGTCACAATCATCGTTACATGTTTATGAGTTGAATATATAAATAATAGTCAATGAATGGATATTGATATGTTTTATCATGTTCTATAGTTCCATTAATAATTCAAGGATGATGGGATTATGATTTTTAAAGGATCATGTGTCATTAATTCATCTGTGATTATTTTATATGCAATAAATATGATTTTTAATAACATTTTATTTAATATATAATAACATTTAAACATTGTTAAAAATCTATAAATACTATATATTTATATTATTTATCTTTTAAAAATCATTTAGGACTAAAATTGTATAACATAATTCATAAGGGTGGTTAAAATGTCCAAAATAAAAACATGATAAAATGAATGACGTATTAAAAATATGTGTTTATATTAAAATAATATCAATTTTTAGATGAATAAATATTTACATGTCATGTTATTTATTTTTTAAAATTATATTCTTGAATCATCAATGGGAGAAGATAAATAAATGATTAAATAGACAATAATACTTACATTAAAGAATTAAATCTTTCCTTAATGATCACCATTGAAAAGAGTTATTTTAAAACCTTTATTAAAAATAGAGACCTCCATATAAATTAAATTCTTACGAGGGAGGGAATTTAGAAAGATATTTGGTCATAAAATAAAGAATATATCTATTTATAATGGGTGGCAGACTGATCCATTATAGAATAATTTGTGTGGTATATTTACAAATTTCCATTTATTAATGTGCAGAGAAAGTTAGTTTTATAGAATGTGACTAAAAATGGAAAATTAAGGGATATAATTCATTATTTCACCCATTATTTCATCTTGGGAATACAATTTATAGCTATTTAATGACATTAATCATTATTTTAAATTATTATCTAATTTTTACCTTCATTTTCATAACAAAAATTATATTTTAGTAACTTATTTTTTAACCAAAAAATGAAATTAATCCTATTTTGATGAAAATATAGGTCCAACCACCAGTTGTAATGTTTTATTTTATGTTTCTGGTACACTATTGTATTCAAATATATTTATCTAAATACTTCTCTAAAATACATTTTAATTTTCCCACATTAAAATATTCAATCATATTTGTAATTTTTTATAGTAATTCAACTGTTTTATTAAGATTTATTGTAACACCCATAGGATTTTATGATATATTTTTCTTTAAAGAAATTTGATTTCTTTGAAAAAATTCATTACTGACAACACTATCTTTAAATGAGCCATTGCATACTATTGAATTATTATTATTTTGTGTTTATCATCAAGCCATTTAATTGGTGGGTATGAATTGGACTAACTATAATATGAAAATTTATTTTTTACATATGTTTAAAATGAATTCATTGGTTATCATTTATAAAATAAAATAAAAAAATTGAAGGCAAAAAGGCATTATTTTATGAAAAATATTTTTTTATGTGACAATGATTTATTTAAAAAATAAATTAAATTAAATAATATTGATGATTTATTTTAATGAAATTTAATTCTCATATATTAAATAAAAATTTTAACATTACTTTTATAGTTTTTACATGGTATGAAATGATTGTAAATATAATTTTATTCCAAAAAATCATTTTTTTCTAAAAAATGTTTATTGAGTTTTACACAATAATTACAAAATGAATTTATTTCATATATAGTGATAGAATTTGATAAAATGTATTAAATATTTGTAATACCCATAATTAATATTATATAATATCATTCACTTTAAATTTGGTCATTATTATTAATAGTCGTGGTTAAATGTTTTTACTACTATAAATGTTAAAAGTGATTAAAAAGTGGTTAGTATAAGGAGGTAAGAGATAAAATGATCTAAAATATTTTCCAAATATCATTTTTGGATATATTTAAACATTATATTCTCTAATATGTGAATATGAGTCATTTTGTATCCATTATCCTTGAGTGAGACAATAATATATTTTTGACTTTTGAAAAATTCATAGTGTGTCCTCTCCCACCTTATAAAAGGACACCAATTTTCCACACCTACTCATAATTAATTAGATTTATATATCAGTGAATACTAGAAAAAATAACATTATAAAATACATCCCCACGATCTAGAGATCTAGGTTTGAACAAAATATCACCCTTATAAGGATTAATGTGTAAGCAAGAGGAAGTTGTCCAAAGAAGAGGTATAACTCTCAACCGAGTGTTTTAATTTTATTTTTTCTTACATCACTTTAAATTATATGTTAAACATGTGGATATAATAACATAATAAAATAAAATATATAAAGGTTTTATTACATTTATTTAGAAACATTTATTCATCCCCTTCTCCATCAAATGGGAAATATAAGCATCATTTTTGCAAGCGTACAAACTATTGCCTCAAGAAGAGATGTATTCCATTTTTCATCACCACCATTCATGTATTGATTTTCTAATGTATAAATTTTTTATATATTATATTTATGAAAAAATTATACTTATATAATTATAATATCTTATATACCTCATTTCCATTCAATCTGTTAGAAAATGATAGTGTCGCTCGTGACTATGTTTGGAGTATCATCCACGTGAAGTGATTCGATTAGTTTTTCATTTATGATTTTAATGGATGGTGGTAAGAATATATTTAATGAATATATATGATATAAAAAATTTATAAAGGTTAACTATTAAATACCTTTCTTTCTTTCCATCCAACAAAATGTTAAAACATCACTTGTGTGTATGTACAGACTATAGTCCCCATGAAGTGATGCAATTAAATTTTCATCACTGATATATATGAATGATTATAAAAGTGTATATTATAAATAAATATAATAATAATTTCATGATTAATATTTTATAGATATTTTAATGATGAACATAATTAATTTAATTTAATCATTTAATTGAAATAAGTAGGGAAAATGTACCAGCTTTCACACGAATGTTCATTTTAATTAAAAAAAATTAAATAAAAGTATAATAAAAATTTATAATAGATTGATAAATAGTATGTTATATATGAATATTTTTATATAATATATTTTTAAAATATATATATTTATTATACCAGGTATTTAATTTATATAAAGTAAGATGGTATATAACATTAGGTATTTATGTTACAATCTCATTTATTTTTGGGAATATCTATGATAATTTTATACTAAGGTAAATTAAATAGATATTATCCATTAAATAAAATATATATTTTTATTTTCTGGTCATTCCTTTTATTTTTATGTATTAATTCCATTTAACTATTTTTGCTATATAAAATATTAGAGAAAGTGTTTTAATAACAAGTTGACCTTGTTTCCTTCTTAGTTGACAGAATATTTCTTCTATATCCATGATCATCAAAAATGTTTTATGGTTGTTTTTAAAAATTCAGGAAATGTTTATAAAATTTCATTTTCATTAGCTTTTACAATATTTTAAATGGTTTAAAAGGAATACTTTTAGATAAATATTTTTTGAAAAATTTGTATTTGAAATTTTCAAATTAGAGGAGAGAATTATAACTTTTAATATATACAAAATGAAATTATTTTACCATCATCATGATATCTCTATCCATTAATGATTAATTTCAACATTTATAAAGTCATTTTCAATTATTATTATTTTCTCAATTTTCTGGTAGATTTTAGTAATATTTTTATCCAAAGATAAAGATATCTTTCTTCTATTTTCAAAGGAAGATTATAATTTTCTTTTTAAGGTGTATTTCATTATATCAACATCCATTTTGGTTTTTTATGATTAACTCAGGATATAATAATATTATATCATCCACTTTCTTTCTCTAGATGGCATGTGATAATAATCATTTAATGATGATTCTTGGAAACACATGTCTTTATCACATGTTAATTATGTTATAATGAAACCATTATGAAACCCATTTATTTTCTACAGGTTATACTATTATAAAATGATGAAATTTTTAAGAAACCCATTTTATTTCCACATGCGATGATATGATGAATGTTTTATAATCTTGTGAAAAATACATGTACGGTTTTTATTTTTTGATGGGTTGGCCCGAAATTATATTTTCTTCCAATAAATTGGGTAATGCTGGATATATCAGTATATAATATGGAATATGAGTTGGAGTGATCCTCATTTAGTAAGGTAATATATCAAATAAGATACTCTTTGTAATAAACCTTGAATAAGGAACCAATGGAATAAAGAGTGAATTAAATCCACTATGGTAGTCTTGGATATGTACATTGATTAAATAAAATACTTTCTATGATTATACATATCCCAAAAAAATATTTTCTGTACTTATGATATGTTCTCAAGGATTATGATAAATTATTTATGAATCCATACACTTATGATTCGCATCAATTGTTATGAAAAATCCTTAATCTATGGTGCATGATTAATAAACTTTTACTAATTGGGTATGATTATGATAAGTTATTATGATGTTATCATACCATTATTTTTGTATTATTATCACTTAAGATTTTTTACTTATAATTATTATGTTTATGGTTTATATAAATCTGAGCCCACCATTTGTAATGCTTTCATTCCCTAGGTTGTGAAGAAGATTTTTATATAGTTAAAGCACAAGAACTCCATTATGTGAGTAGAAAATTATAGGAGTTGTTTAAGATCATTCATTAAATAAGATAATTATGTATGTATCCTTCAAATAAAACAAATTGTTATGATACTTGTGAATGTATTTTTATGAGATGTATTTTATATTCATCTAAAATGATATAATATATATCTATGAAATTCTTCAGTTTCCTCAATTGTTATCAGAGTATAGTTTAGGTATTATTGGTGATTGGGATTAAATAAATTTTTTGGAAAACCCTAATGATAAGTCTATATACATTAAAAGATCATGAAGCTTTTTTAAATAATATATTGTGTGGTTTTCCTATAAAATGATTCCAACTCTATATACTAGAAAATGGGTCTAATTGTGTAAAACACATACCTAGGGGTTTCAAATCTCAAAGGGGAAGGATATGTATTTACTCAATCATCACCAGTGCACAATAAGTGAGACCAAGACTGAACAATAATAAATACACTATTAAAGGATATTCTATGGTTAATTAACATTTTCTTTATAAACCATTATGAATGTTTTTAATCAATGATGACAAAAAATTACCATTATTAAGAATAAGTTTTAATATATTTAAAATATTGTGTCATTCCTTAGACATCCAATGAATTATATTTCATCATTACATGATTACTAACTCTGATTTTTATTTCTAAACCTAGGGTTTTTGGTTTTATTAAATAGATGGAACTAGGAAGAATCATGTTAATTTTGAATGTGATAGACAACAAAATGATTTTTTATATGAGTAAAAAATTAAATGGGAGTTGCAATGTGAAACCATTTGATTAGGGATAATGTTTTGTCTCAATATATAATTAATAACCACATGTTTAGTTAGTATAAAAACACATAATAAGAGAAAAATGGAGTTTCATGTGAGATCAGTTGATGAAGACAACTACAAAAGAGGATTTGGATTATTACATGTTTAGAATGTGGGAAGAAGTACTCAGAAAATTTTCTCAATGAAAAGGGTACGTGTTTTATATATAGAATAATAGTTCATAGATAATTCAATTAACAAAGGAAAATATATTTTTAGTTGGAGATAAATATGGTACATACTTAAGTATCATGTATAATTCAATGTCTTATAAGTGGGAAACATGGATATTATCCAAGTAGATGCCCAATCCAAAGGATAACTCCTAGACCAAGGAATGGATTATGCTATTTCAATCATTTGAGTGGATCATGATAGAAATGGAACACTTACACTACACTCTAGAGTTCAAGTTGTGAAGTTAATTTTTATAATAATGTACCCTATGAAGAATTCATTATTTCTCTATAAGTGGAATTTTCATGAATTTTCAAGTTGATAATATATCACTGTATTGATCCCATTTAAATTTCAAGAATAATGAAATCATATATGATATTATGAATCATAATATGATAATTAGTCCATGTGAGGATGAATATATAAATCCAATGGATGTTACATACGTTTTATTTGTCTTACTATGTATTAATTAGGGATATTTATCTCAATTGGTTGGAGATAAACTCAGAATTAATGATATTTCTATTATTTTGGATTATATAGGTGTATTTCCTAAATATATTCTTAGTATTCCCACAAATTATGAAGTAATGATTTTAATATAAATAATACCTATTGTAACACATATTTCATAGACTCCATATAGAATGGACCTAATTTTGTTGTAAGAATTGATGAATAAAATCCAATAGAATCTTGATGAGGGATTCATATATCCTAGTGTGTCACCAAGGGGGTCTATTATTTTTATTATGATGTAACATGGTTCAATGATTCTTTGAATTTATTATCATGAACTTAACTATATCACTATAAATAATAGATATCATCTACCCATAATGATGACTTGTGTGATCAGCTATGTGAATCTCAAAAAAATCCCTCGATTGACCTTTATTATAGCTATTGTTAGTTGAGGTTTAAGAAGGATGATATATCGAGATAGCCTTATGTATGAGGTATTGTCATTATGAATTTATAGTGATTACATTTAGACTTACTAGTTTCCCTCTATCTTCATGGATATAATAAATATAGTCTTTAGATATTACCTTGATTTCTTTTTTCATGTATTTATCAATGGTGTTATAATAAATTCCAAGAGTAAGGAATTTCATAGAGGTCATATCCATAATATATTAAAGACCTTGAGGAAGGATAATTTGTATAAAAAAATCATAATTTGTTAATTCTTCCTAAAAAAATCATTCATTGGTCATATAATATCAATTTATGGTATATCTATTGATCCTTCATAGAATAATGTTATTGAGCAATGTCCTAGATCAAGCATGGTTACCGTTTTCCATCATTTTTCATGGTGATTAGGATACTACCAGCAAATTATTATAAGTTTATCATATGTATTTAATCCAAAAACTTGGTTGAAATGGTTGGAATCTAGATTCCTTTGGTTAGATAAATTTGAGGAAAGTTTCATAGAGATAAAAATATGGTTGGTTAGCACATATGTTCATACACTACAATTTTTTGGATTAGGGTTTGTAATAGATAGTGATGCATTGAATAAGGTATTGGTATATTCCCTCATATAGAATGATATAGTACTATATTATGCCCTTCCCCAATTGATAATTCATGATAAAAAACTACCCAATTCAAGATTTTGAGTTAGCATCTGTAATTTTTACAATGAAGATGTTGATGCATTGTATTTATAGTGAATGATTTGATATATATATATATCACAAAAAAATCATAAAGTATATATTAAAAATAAAATATTATAATATACCCTAAAGGAGATAGTTCTAATTGATTGAAAATTATGAATTCTTAATACACAACCAAATTAGGAAGGTGATGAAGGTGGATGATTCACTTAGTTGGAAATAACATGGTAGTTTTTCCATGATGATGATTTAAAGAGATCCAATATTTATGGATTTATCAAAGATGGAACTCAAAATCATAAGGAATGAGGAAAAAACATATCATTCCAAATAAATGGTCTACCACCCATTAATATGTTGATTAAAGAGTCATGGAAGGAGGATGTGGAACTTCGTATGAAGGTGAGAAAAAATCATGAATTCAACCACAATTGTAATGGAATGTTTTCTTTTTGAACTGATTATGATCCCAATCAATACTGGAAATAAAAAATGAGTGTTTTAATGAATACCATAGTTTATCATTATATATTAGTCTTAGAAATATATATATATATATATATATATATATATATATATATATGCGTATTTATAGTTTCATAACATAAAAAGGGTTATTTTAGAATAAATATCTTAATAAATAATATGTTAGCAATTTAAGTATGAGAGATATAATTATAAGAGGATGTTACAAACATTACCCATAAAAGATATAAAATCTGAAAACATTACCATGTATTTCATTGTTAGACTCCACAAAACATCTTAAGGGAAAAATAATTTTTAGGTTTTAGTTGATAACCTTACAAAATAAACACATTCCATTTCTATAAGATAATATTTATCTCTTGATAATATTTCTAGGATATACATTAAGGTTGTTGTATTGTTTTATAGAGCACCAAATTCAATTGTATCGGATTAGGATCTCTGGATTACCTAAATGTTCTAGAGAAACCATAAAAATATTTGAATACAGAGTTGAACATTAGCCCTACGTAACATAATCTGACAAATGATCATTCTAAATATACTATTCAAAACATAGAATATATTTTGGTATAATGTTAAATGGATTTTTATGGTGTTTTGGATCATCACCATACTTTAATGAAATTTTCTTACAATAATATCTTTCACTATATAATTCAAATGGATAATTATGAATCCCTTTATGGATGGATGTGAAAAATACAAAATTTCTAGGATGAAGTTAGAGAAATAAATCTATTGGGACCTGAGATAGTTGTGTAAATAGAATAGAATTTTAGATTCATTCAATTATAAATCATGGAAACTCTTATTTGAAAAAAAATAATATACTAAAAATAATTGGTGATAACTATATTTCAAAGTTAGTGATAAGGTATTTCTATAAATATCTCTTTGGAATAAGGTTATGATATTTTGAAATAATGGGAAGAGTAACCCTATATATAATGGTCCCACTAAAATTATTAATGGTATCAGGATCGATTCATATCACTTGGTACTTTTCCTGAATCTATCTCAAGTCGATGACATGTTCCACGTATTTATTTTGATGAAGAGCATTCATAATCCTTTAATCTTACTAAATGTAGAGTTTGTTCCATTAGATCATGATCTCTCATATCAGGAATAACCAATGGAGATCATGGATTGTTGATAGATTGTGATGTGGAATAATAACACTCATCTAGAAAAAGTTTTCTAGTTAAACCATAAATTTAAAGAAGTTACATGCGAACCCAAATATGTGATAAGGATAAAGTATCTTAATTTATTTATCATATTGATTTAATTTTGAGTGATAAAACATTATAATGGGTGTATAATGTAACATTCCATGATTTTATGATATATTTATCATCAAACAAAATTTATTTCATTTATAACTTTTATTAAATGAAACACAGAGCAAAAAAAATTGTGATCTAAAATTTAATTATAATATATTTAATCAAATATTTTATAATTCATTTAGTAGATTTTACATGGAAAGAAATAAATAGATATTCAGTTTTATTTCAGAAATGAATTTTTCTAATAATGGGTTTATTTTATTTTTCATACTTAATTGAACATGAATTTATTTAAATTATAGATATTTAATTTTATAAAATGGAATCAGTATTTGGAATATTCATAATTAATATTATATAATAATTCTATCTTAATTTTTTATCATTATAAATAGTAACCGAGGAAAACTATCATTACTATGATAAAGGTTATAAGGGATTTATGAGGGGGTAAAAGAATGAGATAAAATTTAAAATGACCAAAATACCATTCCAAATTATATTTTATGGTTATATTTTGAACCTAGATCATTTAATGATAAATTAAGATTATTTTTTGTTCCATTTTTCTTGAGTATGAGATTAATATAATTTAATCATTCTAAAATTCTAACCATTTCCTCTCTATTATGAGATAATACCACATCTACACAGTTACTTACTATTCATCATAATTATTGATCATATAAATCCTACCCAAATACAATATTATAATCCCTACCCTTTATCTACGCATTCTTGTTTGATCATAATTCAATATTTATAAGGATTAAGGTTTAATTGAAATGACGTTGTCCAAAGAAGAGGTATAGATCTCAACCGAGTCTTTTTAATTTATTTATTCTTATATTATTGAGTTCTTTGTTAACTATGACAATATAATACATAATTATGTCCCATATACTTATAATTTATTATTTTTATTGTGAAACCTTTATTCATCTCCTTATCAATAAAATGTAAAATGAAATCATTTTTCATCCATATGTGCGGACTACCTCCACGAGAAGCAATGTATATTGTCTTTCATCCTAAATATTCATGGATGGTTATTATGTTGTATAGAATGTTTATATATGATATTTATAAAATTAGTATTCCTCTATAATCATAATATATTATCTACCTTCTTACCTTTCCTTCCTTTAGAAAACCAAAACATTTCACATTCATTTTCATGGACTACCACCTCCACAAAACGAGGTGATTCATTTTTAATTTCTATATCACTTGTATTTTACTGAAGATATATTTAATTAATATATATTATATTTATTATATAATAAATATTTTTAAATATGAATAATTATTTACAATTATTTTTTTCAATCCTTCAAAACATTAAAACTTCACTTGTTCATATATACAAGTTATCGTCTCTATGAGGTGATGTAATTCATTTTTCATAACTAATTTATATGAATTATTATAAAATTTTATATTATACATATTTCATGTTTAATATTCTAGAGATAATTTATCCATGACTATTGTGTATGTACAATAACTATTAAATTGAATCATGCATGGAAAAAAGACTAATTTTTATCAAAATGTTCATTTTAATGACAAAATTTTCTATAAAATAGTGATTTAAAATTAAAAATTAATGATACATAGTATGATATTTAGTAATATGGTTCTGAAATATATTTATAATAAATCATTATTTATTATATGGTATATTTAATATGTATGAAGTAAGAAGGTACCTGTGATAATGGATTTATGTTATAATATCATTTCTTTCTGGGATTATCAAGGATAAATTAATGTTGATGGAGAATTATATATATGTTATATATAAAACCTAATGTATTTTTTATCTACTATTTATTAATTTATTTTCTATATATCAGTACCATTTTCCTCTCTTTAGTACTTAAAATGATTGATGTTTTTTTCACTGAATATTCGACCATATTTCTTTTTTAGTAGATCGGCATTTTCTTCTTTGTCCATTCATGATTATTCTATAAATGTTTTCAACTATACATAATTGTTTTAAAATTTTCATTTTAGTTACCTATTACTTTATTTAAAAATATGTAAAATGAATCTTTTAAATAAATATTTTTTAAACAAGTCATTTTTTTTCTTTTTGGAAAAGTGTGAAAATAATTATCTCTTCTATGTATTTGGTATGAAATAATTTCCCCATCATCATGAACATTATTTATTTTGATGAATAACTTACAAGATTAAATGTTTATATTTAGTGAAAATATTTTTCCCAATATTCTAGTAACTTTTAAGTAAAATGTTATCAAAATAAAATGATATTTTTATGATGTTTTCAAATAAATAATTGAATGATATTTTAAATTTATTTTATTCTATGTCAACATCCATTAAGGATTATCATTATTTAATGGGGATTTGTTCTTATGAAGCCATAAAATTTCAATTTATAGATGGATTATAATATTGAATGTTAGGGATTATTTTATGAAGCTCATTTCCTTCCCACTGGTTATTTGAGTTTTGATGAGTCCTTTATGAAAGTGGTTTATTTTCCATAGGGTATACTATGGTGAAATAATAAAAAAAAATTGAAACTCATATCTGTTACATGGGTCATGATATATTGATATGATAGATATTTTATGATCTTATGAAATGCATATATATGATTTTCATTACGTAACTAGTGGGATTGGAATTATATAGACGTCCAATGCATTGGGTAAAGATGGATATATCATGATATAATAAGGACTAGAATGGGGAGTTATCCAAATTCAGTAAGTCACTCTATCTAATAAGATAGTCCTGGAAGTTAATATTGGCTAATAAAATAATTGATTGGGGAGTGAACCATATCCTTTATGATAGTCATGGAAGTGAGTCTTGGCTAAGGAAATCATTTTATATCTTATTTTTATGCCAAAAAACTTATGTATTATCCTTACAATATGTTCTCATGGTTTATGATTTATTATTGAGGATTCAACACACATATCACTTATTCCATTTCATTATAAAAATACTTTATCCCATGATTTATGATTAATATAATTTGACTAGTTGGGTATGATTATTATAAGTTATTATCATGTTCATATATCCTTTTTATTATCTTATTCTTATAATGACAACTAATTTATATCTCTTATGTTTACCTGTATTGATCATATGTTCTCTCCCACTCATATGTTTTCATATACTAGGTTATGAGGAAAGGTTTTATGTAGGGTGTATATAAGAAATGTATAAGTGAGAAGAACGTTGCGTGAGATATTGAATATATTTAATTAAATAAGATGATTATGTATCTAGTATAAAAATAAACAAAACCCTTATGGTTGTCCGTCTAGTATTGTTATGATATTTATTTAATATTATTCTTAAATTATGTAATATATTTGTATGAAATGTTTAGGTCACCCTAATTATGATCATTATATGGTATAAAAGGAATAATATTTTATGATTTATATCATTTTAATTTATATATGATCACATTTTTCACTTAATTTTCATGATTATGTTTTATAATATAATCATGTAATTTATTTATAGTTTATTTTTTGTATTAATATTTTAACTTAATTAAAAAATATAGTTATTCATTTTAAATTGGTATTTAATATAATAAATGTTTTTAAATAAGTGAAATTTTTTAATGGTAAATTCATAATAAAATTATGTGATGTTATAAAATATAATATAAAAGATAATATATCTTGTATATATAATAAAATAAAGAAAAAGGGAATTCATGAATTCATTTTTTTCTAGATAGGATTATGTGATGTGTAATTAGAAATAGAGAAAAAATGTTTGATAAAGGAGTTAAGTAATATCTCTGTGTGGGAACCTATGTATACTCCCCTTAGTTGAGTGGTTCATAGATTTTATCCCATTATTTTAATGAAGATTAAGTAACCAATACCTCCCTTTATCTTTATCAGTTTTAGCAAGAAACCTTGCCTCCCTTAATTCAATGATAAAAAAAGAATCATTTTCACTTTTTTTACCAATTGTAGCAAGAAAACCATTATATATTGTTGGATGAGGGGATTAGTATTTACTTATCATTAGTCCAATAAAATTATGCTCTTTTATCTCAATTAATTTTTTATACTATTTAGATGATGGATATGGAGAAGAATATTACAATATTTGAGATTTGAGAATTGAGAAATTAGGAATGGTTATTGAGATTAGTCTTAGAGATTAAAAATAAATCATTAGAAAAATAATGTTGAAGTGTTCCAATTACAATGATAAATGGGATGATATCCAAGACTCACAAGTTATCTATTTATAGGCACCATATGTACTAAGGAATTCATAGGTTAATCTGGGTCTTTAATGGCCCGAGTCGATGTTTTTTGTCTACCATTAAATGCTTATCAGAAGGTTCTAGATCACAGCCATTGATTAGCCACCCAATTCCACAAGATAAATGGTGAAACACATAGGAACACATTGTATCTCTTTACTTCCACTTTGGAGTTTGTGTTACTCCACTAACTGGTCAGTGGATATTTTACACTTCTATGTTTATTTCTGTATGCATTTGTTGGCTAGTGCCCAGTAGTGGGTAGCTAGTTCTCTCAGTATCTTGTTAAAAACTACATATTCCCTCTAGGAATCCTTCTATATATTTAACTAATTCATTATGTTCCTTCCAGTATATCAACATACTATTCTGGCTTCAAAATATCTTTAAAGACCTTCAAGAAATACCTTCCAATTCTATAGAACTCCATCACTTAGTCCACTAAGGATATGATTTTGTATTCAAATTTTATAACATTAAGTAACTCAATGAAACTATTAGATACATTGATTAGTTTTTTTATCAATAAAACATCATGATAGAGAGGTACAATAATCTACTCATTTATTACGATCACAAAAACATAACATAATAAACAAATATTTATAGTAAATCAACTATAAAATATATATTTAGAGTAATTCAATATAAGATATTAGAGATTGGGATATTAAATTTCTTTCAATATATAAAATAAAATATCATCAATATCCTCAAGATTGAAATAATCATCAAAATTATCTTGGATATAAGAGAACAACTAATACTAAAATCTCTTCTTTTGAAATAAAAAAACAAATTTTCACAATAATCAAAAAAATTAACACCAAAATAACTAAATCACAAATCCCCAATGAACCCAATATATTCTCCAAAAATATGATTATTAAAAAGAGATCAAAGAGTTTAAAAAAATCAAGAGGTTATCTACACATAAGGTAAATTAATAGAGATAGGAAATGATAACTCCTTTTTAATGAGTATCATTAGATTAAAATCCCTTATATGATAATAATACATGTAAAATAAAGTCCATTCATAACATAGAAAGAAGTAAATCACATGATATAGATTAAAAATAAAAAAACATCATCTATAAATATATGAATATTTATATAATTTTAGATGTGATAATAAATTTAAAAAAGGATAATAGTAAAAAATAAATATTTTAAAAATATTAATAAATGATAAGAAAAAATAATTATAAATAAGATAAGAAAAAAATTAATGCTACATGATAATAAAATTTTAAAAAGATAACTAAATTTTAAAAAATATTAAAAATAAAAGAAAAAATTATTTTATGAGAAATAAATTAAGGAAAAAAATGAAATTTAAAAAATATAAATTTATAAACACTCTTATTTTAATAATTATAATACAAAGATGGGATAGATAGAGAGATAAATTGAGATGATGTCTGAGAGGGAAATAAATATTAATGATATCAAAAAACCTATCCCAATGAGATGAAAGTTGATGTAAAAAAATATTCATAAAGTTAAAATCTATGATACCACTCAATCGAATCTTTTAACAAATAGTTGAAGAGGTAATAATAATTGATAAATCATTTCAAGAGTTGGAGTGACCATTTGTTTGAGAACCTATCGTATGATGTGGTAATAAATCCAAGTGGCATAGACCTAACTGTATTATATGTGAGTAACTTTTTATATCCATATATTTGATCTTCAAGGTCAATTAGAAGGTATTTAGAAGTTGAAACAATCTTAGGCCCACCCATATTAGCTATAAATGTTTTAGGAACCCAAACATTATTTCTATGAGATTTACTATGAGTTAAATGATATAAAATATTATTCATTATTTTATTTTATATCAAGTATTCTTCAATAAAATAAATAAATTTCATTCTTAGTTTTATGATAATAATTACAAAAAATTATTTATAAAACCTCATTTATAAAATAAAGTTTATAAAAGATGTGTTTTTCACTCGTAACATGTTTATATTTTTCGTTTTTATATTTTTTATCTTGAAAGGAGTTCATCAAAAAATCAATTTTTCATTTTTTCAATTATAAGAATATGAATAAATGGATAAATAAAAATAATATGAAGAGAAACAAAGAGAGTGAAAAATATGTGAAATAATTTCATCACCTATATTGATATATACTATGTGGAATTTTGGAAAATATTCACTTTACGAGGTTTAGTCTATGAAATATTCACAATCACTCCCTATTGAAAATTTTAAATATTTATTACCTTTACTATTTTCATTCATATTTTATTTTTTGATGTGATAATATTGTCTAATATTTCCCTTATTATTACAATCATATCATATATCTTCTGAAGGATTAATTCTATTTTTATTTTTATCATGGTGGAGAGTTTTCTTCTTTTTGTTCAACTTTATAAATCTCATAGTCAAGTGTTAGATCCATTATTCATCATTAGAAGAATATTAATCATAAATATCTATGAAATAAGTTTTTCTTTTGTATTATTTTTCTTTTATTGATTCATAAACAACATGTATCTTCATAGATATTTTTATTTCATAATATATCCAATTATCTCTCTAAAATTTTTGTTTGATGTATATTTATTCTTGTATAGAAACAACCTTGGGTTCCCAAAAGCTTGGTAAGACATTGATAATTTTCATTACTATTTTTTATAGAAAAATAAGCACCAAAATAAATTTTTTCATTGTGAATTTCAGTAAAGAGAGTAAAAATATTGAAAATAATTTCATTTTCATGCATCATAAATATTTCAGTGTCTTTAACTGTATTACTACCTTCATCTGTGACTTCAAGAAAATTCCATATTTCATTTGTAGTTTTTAAATAAAAATATGGGTTTAAATTTATTTTGGTCATGTGAACAATGGATATAATTCATGGACTTTATATTAATTTAAAAAGAAACAATTTCATGATAAGTCCATTATTTTTCCAATTTTTTTATAGGAGTATATCCATGAAGAACTATTTTTCAAAAAGGATATCCAATACTACTAATTATGTTAGACTTGTGATTTTTTAAATAAGATAAATTTAACCATTAATAAAAAGTGATTCTCTTAAGGATAGAAATTTGGTTACATTTTTAAATTAATATTCTATTTAAAATAAATCAATATTTGAAATATTTTAGGGTTTTGTAAATTTAAAAAAGTTGTAAACAATTATTTTTGGGTAAGACACAATTATTTCCACTAACTTCAAGTATTTGATGTAATATAATAGAAATTTAGGGGTGAATTAACATTTCAATATAAATCTAATAAATTAAATGGAAAAAATCAAAAAATAATATTTTCATATGATAAATAGATAGAGTGATAAATCATATTTTTATTTTAAAATATAATATAAATGTTAATTAATTAAGTAATCCCAAAAATAAATAGACAAACCAAATTTATATATTTTATGTGTATAAGGATTATATGATGCAATGCATAATTTGTAATAGATAAGTAAAATATTTTGATAATATAGTTCAATAATGGATCAGTGTGAGCCCCTAAGTCTCCTTCCATGGGATGAGAGGCTTTTATATTTCATCTGATGATTTTAACCAATGTAACGGTACCATTCTATCCCATTATATTTTAAAGTTGTATAAAAAACCCCTCCTCCCTTAATTCAATGGTATTAAGAACCCGACACCCTTTCTTTTTTTATTATTATCAAGAAACCCAATTCTGAATATAAGATGAGATGATAAATATTTTCTTGGTGAAAAAAAACATTATAATTATTTACACATATCTCTTTATAAATATTGATAAAATTTATATAATATGGAAATATATATTGCTGATAGCCTTTGATATTTGAGAATTAGGAATTGGAAAATTACTCTTGAGAGAGTGCCTAAGGGTTGAGTTTGAATTTCTAATGATATAATGTTTAAGAGTTCCAATTGAACAAGTATTATGACATAAAATATAAGACTCACAAGGTATCTATTTAAAGGTTTTATAGGAGTTGATAAATTATCGTTTAATTAATGGTAATTAATGTCTTGAGTCAATAATTTTTTTCCAATATTAAATGATTCTAGGAACATTCTAGATAGATTCCACTAATTGACCTCAATATTCCACTGTATATCCTATTAAATATGTCTAAACTCATTGGATCTACCATCTTCTATCAACTAGCTGGTGGTGCAACACCAACTGGATAGTGGACATTTTTCACTAATGAGGTTCTGTACATATGTATTTATTGGTCGATACCCTATTCTATGTAGCTAATTTAGTCTGTAGTTCATAAAACATTAATTTGGACCTCCATGATTCCATCAAGGTCATCAATTGATTTAAGATCTTTCTTATATTTTAACAAACCCATTATTACTTCAAAAAATATTTCAAAATATCATTAAAGACATTTAAAAATATCATCCAATTCCATTTATTTTCATCACATTGTCAAAGAAAAGAATTATTTGGTATTGAAATTCCATAATTGATAAATGCTCAATGAAACCACTCTATACATAGATAAGATTTTTTTATCATTAACACACCATGAGAGAGAGGGAGAGGTAAAAAATTGATCAGTATCAAGTCATCTTAGTGAAGAAAACATCACATCATGATGAGGATCATGAATATAGATTGTACATCATTTCCACTGATGATTCACACCATAAACTCATTTATGATCATCCCTAAGACCCTAATGATGAGTAATATCATGATTCTATCATATTCCTTCTCTAGAACCCCTCTAAAGTCTATAATCCTAATAATTTGGATTTTGTTAAAAAGTTAAAGGATGAAAGTACTATAAATTCAATATCTAAAACTAGATTCCTTCCCTATAAATAACACCTAGGACAGTCAACCACTGGAAGATATAATGGATTTATCTTTCATATAAATAACAGAAAATTATAATACGTCTTATAAGATTCCTAAACTAGACATATTATGAGAAATGAGAGACGTAATTAGGAGACCAAATATTTAGCAGATGAAATTATGACTTCCAAGATAAATAATAACTCCCCTTAGTAGATCAATTCTATGAATCACAAAAACCCAATCTATATAAAAACCTTATCATAAAATTTATCATTAATCATCACATCAATATATGAATGAAATGTTAAATATATAACCTATAACTAGACCTACATATCCAAATAATCCTCAAAACATCACCGTATCAAGCCATTATTTGGATGAATTCCCATATAATAGCATATAGGATTCATGTACCCCTCTACAAACACTTTCCCTCAAGAACTACATTTACCTTGGATTAAAAATCCTATTATTTCACCACCATCAGTTTCAGGATAGAAACTCATCATATAATTGACTATGAAACGTTTCTTATGTCACCTCAGACTCATCACTATCATCATATTAAATTATCTACCACTATTAAGTCTCATATTGAAAAATATAATTTCAAATGGAATACCATATAAATTCCCCACATGATTCATCCCAATGGAAATAATAAGATCCACTAAGAACCATAATGTATTTTAATCAATGATAATCCCAAAACACCTCAATTAAAATGAATAAAAAACATATAAAAATCATTCCTCTTTGAATTATTCAGTTCGTTATCATCCAAACTATAGAAATCAAAAAAAAAGTTCAATATCATACTAAAAAAGACTATATCGGGTCTTCATACACTATCCATCAATTTAAATACAAAAAAATTATAAATATTTTGATATTGAAATAAATTAAATTTCTTTTAACTAATTTTTTTTAATTCCCATGATATGTTTTCTTATTTAATCATATTTGTGAAGATGTATGATGTATATTCCATACAAAATTGTACACACCAAGATCAATAAAATCTCATATTATTTGGTTTAGTTGCATAGGAATTCCCTTCCATTAGAAAATAGGTTCTATATTTCTATCAATGTCAATATCCCTAGTTTATATTGCATTATAAATATGAACGATATTATCTCCCATCTAAACCAATGAAATTCATCACCATTACTAAATCTATGATTATTCTAAATCTATTCCAAAATATAATACTATTATATCACAACATGACCCAAATATAACCCCTATTGGGTTTCTAGTGAATACATGAGTGACCTATTATGCTCTACTTTAATAGGCCAGAGGATGGAAACTATCAAAAAGAATATATCACCATGGGTACATAACATTTTTCCCACTATAATCCCAATGGTAATAAATTAAACCAAAAATAGTCACCAACTACATAAAACAATGTAACTAAAAATTCTAAAAATATGTACATAATTTAATACAAAAATAAATGATATCATTTACTTGATATATAAAAGAATATATGGTGTAAAATTTCATACTATATAGATAATTATTACCTGAACATGAAATGTACATAATTTGGAATATATTTATCATATAAATATTGAACATAGAATATATTTATTGAGGTTGTACCTCCCTGGAAACTAAAATGTTAATTTGGAAGAATCCTACTAAATCCTTAGCAAATAAACAATGAAACTATATCATTACATATACCATGTCAACAACCAACCAATAAAGCACATGCATTTCATTATAAATATACAAAAAAGTATAATAATATAGAAATAGTAAAAATATATATTTATTTATACACCTTACCCACTTCCCCACAAAACTAGTCACCCTCGTAATAAAAATTTCATAGAACTCTCATTTCTTACATATCATCATATTGTTACTGTATAACCCATCTAGAGATTGTATACCCAAAATAAATACCCTATAATATATCCATATATGGAATAACATAACTACATAACCACTACCACATATCTAGATACACTTAACCACATTATCAACACATATATTTTAAATCACCACATCACTACCACATGCCCACATAACCACAAATTGTCTTAAAGTGAGTGTAGGATGGGGTATGTTTTCAGCTATTCATTTCACCCATATCTAGGATGTTAGGTGTTCACTCAGTACTGGAAAACTCATCATAATGTCTATTAGGTTACCTGACTCGGGTGTTGGGGTGTAATTGAATAAGAATATATATATTCACACATGATCCTATTATAGGGATCATTTTTTATTAAGAACCTCTACAACCACTCCCTCTAACATCATGGTCACTACAATACAACATCAAACACTACCCTCTCTAAATATATAACATGCCAAAATGAACTCCACAAAAAAACAAAAAAAAAATTACTTTCATTTCAAATTTCATTACTAATTCTATTTTTATCCTTTACAAAAGTGACCCAGGATGTATACACATAAATATTAAATCATTTTTTTATATTAAATGAATCAAAAAATACTACACACCCCATAATTATAACTGTTTAGATACTTTGGATTCTAGATTTGTAATAATCTATTTATGTGGGATTAAGGGATCCCCTTTAAGGGGAGAAATGACTTCTAATTGGTATTGTGTTTTATGATGGGTTTCCAAATAATGATCGGTTGGATATAGGATGAAATGATGACTTATTTGGTGTTCAGATGTAGTGATTTGAGGTATTTGTTTCTCTATTATTTTATGTCACCATTATTCATTTAGCGGTCGTCAGTCATACCGAGATAATTTTAAACATCATTAATATTATCATATCTGTATTGGATTTCATTTCCCTATACTAGATCAATCATTGAAATATGATTTTGGGGTTCCTTTATAGATCTAGACTTTTTTCCACTCTTTTATTTGTTTTCACATTGATCCCACTTTAAATGGGTTTATCATCAATTTTTCATATAGGCAGAGCACATTGATTATTTTTTGAGTGGTTCTTGTTGGTGGATCCATGAGACCCCATAATGTCATGGATAAATCTTGTGATGTGGGTCAAGATAGGGTTATTCAGATGGAACCTTGGCTCTTTGATTATTATTATTTAATTTTGGGTTGTGATCCATTTTATGTAGGTGTTGATGCTTCAGGCTGATGAAAAATATGATTTCTCAGGATCGACACTACTGACTTATGGGGTGGCACCTCTTGTTTGTGAGTGCTTCTCATTTGTTATATGTTCTTTTGCTATAACTCAATAGTATCATCATAGATGTTAATTATGGAAGGCAGAATCTTCATCATGGTTTTAGTGATTGTAAGCATCAGTGTGGATGGTATCCCTCATGACTCGATAAGCGATAGTGGTGTACCATTGGGAAGGGTGATATAGTAGGAGTATCGGGATTCACGGAGAGCAGTAGGGGAAAAATTATATTATTTCTGATTTTATGGGAGGATAGTTTTGGGACCTTTTAGAATTTCTTTTGGCCTTTAGAATTTTAGACCTTCGGTTCAATTTTCTGGATTATCGGTGGCATGAATGAAATCAAACATTCGATTCAGCACATTAGGTTGGCAGTACAAAGGAACTATAGTGTGGGTGGACTCAATATGTGGGATTAGAATTTTGAGATTAATCATCCCATAGTACCCCCTATTTTAGGGATGAAGAGGTTACCTACTTTTGAAATCCTCACTTAGATCTGCATAAAATATTTTGTGCAACATGTGGGTGATTCAAGTGAGGGCCTACAAATGCATCACTGGGTGAGTGGATAGAATAAGAGATGGATGTGATGGAATTTTTAATACGTACCTCCTACCAATACATGGATAGAGGGGTACCCTTCCTCATTTTTTCACTCCTGGATGATGCAATGTTTCATGGGAGGAGTTGAAATCATTTTTCAAAATGGAATCATGTGGACATTACTACAAGAAGGGGCAGTGTGTTATTCGTCTGATGATATGACGTGTTGAAGAATTCTCACTCTAGACCTTAGCATCATGTTTCGTCCTTATGTTATTTGGGACTTCAAGTAATTTCTCTTTGTGTCTTTGGGCCTTAGGTCCTTTGAGTCATGTAAGTGTTACCTCTCAACAGATTTTAAAAGTGGGTTTTTGTTTTTTCTACGATAATGGGTATCAGATCGAAGATGACGAAAAAAATAATCAACATATTTATTAAAAATCTTCAATGTATTCCATAAATATTTTTTATCTTTATTACTATTCTATACATATCATAATTAAAACCATATTTCATAACACAAGGTGTGGAATCATAAGAAAGTGTGAGTTCTTATTATCAATACAGGTAAACAAGGAATATATAAATCATAATTGACTTTATGTTGATCATAAGGGTATGATAATATAACCAAATTCATTTTCACAATGTAATATATTAATATAGAGAAGATAAACAATCATTACTAAATAATCAATACATATTTAGAAGTAAGATTCAAAAGTGTGTCAAATATTAAATCATAATTCTTGAGTTGTAATATAGGGATATGTCCACATAAGCATAAGGAATCAAAATCTTGTGAACATAGCTATAGTCATGTACATATATAATTTTGTGATCATATCAATCATAAATCATTCTCATGAATTAGTATGAGGACATATCTATTCTCAATCATGTACATGGATAATATTGTGAGCAAAGCCAACAATAATCATACGAACACATCAAGATGTGTATATAGTTGTACAAAATCATTCCCTCACTTATTATCATCATCTCATAACATATATATATCACATATGAACCCCACATATCTCACAATGAGAACAATACAAAAATTTTCAGCATGATCATAAAAATATTAATAAATTCATCATATTGTGACTAGTGGAATAGAAATGGGTTTCATAAACATTTCATCGTATGTTAATTACCTGAATGAATGAAATGGGATTCATATAATCATCCTTAAAATATCATAATTATAAGCCATTAAAATAAATAATATTGATTGTATCATAAATTAATATCCATTTTAAATCAAAATAATCCATAAAATATTTTTTCCTTGATAAAAAATAACTTTAAAAGGATATTTGAACATTTCTTTGAAAATGAAAAATATATTCATTCTTTTTTATATATTTAAAAAAAATCAATAATTTCATGAAAAATAATTTCCTTGAAAATAAAAATGGAATCTAATATTGAATTGTGAATGTAAAAATTGTGATGACAGTTGGAAAATTAAATCATTTCATATATGTTAAAAGAGATAATTCTTTTAATGATTTTGAAAAAAAACTCAAAATTGAGTTGTATATAAAAAATTTCAAATTTTTAATTTAAATAATTTGAAAAAAAAGGTAAAAGTTAGTGAAAATAATAATTCCAAAATATTTATGTATATATTACAACTTTTATATAAATTTTCATGAACATGTACATGGAAGAAAAAGTTCATCGACCAGAAATTAAATAATTTCAGCTTTTCTTAAAAATAATTATATTGTAATTTTAAGTACAAAAAAATGAAAAATGGTAAAATTACCTAAAAATTAAAGGTATTACTATAAGGGAATAAAATATTTGGGTAAAAAATTCTAAGGATCGTATAATTTTCTCAATGAAAATTTGACATAGACAATCCCGAAAATAAATGAGATTATAACATAAAACCTTACCCTAATTCTCATCTTTCATCATAAGTAATAAAAAATATAGTAAAATGAATATTTATTTACTATAAATATATTATAGAACCATTAATAATACATAAAATTTTATATTTTATTTTCTAATAATTTCTAATTGTTCTATTAATAAAAAATTTTCTTTAAAAAACATTCAGTTGAAAACTGGCCCATTTTCCATACATGTTTCGGTTTGATGGTTCTAGACCTTGTATATTCATTATGGTTTCAGTATATCCAATATAAAAATAAATAAATAATTATAAAAATTATTATCCATATTTACTTTTTTAATAATTGAAAAAAAAGCAGTGATGAAAAATTAATTGCATCACTTTGTGGAGAGAGTAATTCATACATACACAAGAGTAATGTTTTATCATTTATATGGATATATTAAAAGAAATGTATATAATAATTTACCTTTTAAAAATAATAATTATCTTATAAATATCACATATATATTTATAAAATATATCTTTAATACTATAAATTTAAAAAAAGTAAATGAAATATGAGTGTTGTTGCTTCGTGGAGGTGGTAGTCAACAAGTACACACGAGAGACATTATCATTTTTCAATAGATGATATGTAGATAGAAAATGACTTTAAATATACATTAAAAAATATAATTATAATAAATATATTGATTCTATATTTTTAATATGGTTATAAAACATTTTTATGAGGTTCATTAATAAATACAACAGAAAAATATCGGGTAGAACATATAACTCTTCATCCAGAATCCTCCCTTTAAAAGAACCTTATGGGTTATTGGAAGGGTATTTTGGGAATAAATCCACATAGAGGTCATAGATAAAGATAATGGGATAGAATTTGGGTATATCATTGTTGAGATAAATGGATCAAGTGATATAGACAATATAAGAGAGGATGTGGACCATTATAAGTGAGGGGAGTGGCACACTTGTAATTCTAATGAATATTAAAATATCATAAAGTGAACCTCTTGGGAAAGTAGATGAGAATTTAATAAAGGTAAAATATAATTCCATATTGGATATAAATAAATTCATAAAAAGTATTTAACCATGTTTTTTGGCAACTTCAACACTTATCTATTTATTTTAACCCCTCTTTATCATTTTCAATCAATATCATAGTAAAGAATTTTTACCTCGGTTTCTATTCATAATAAAAAAATGAAATTGATCTCATTAATATAATTGAAAACATTGGTTGAATATATGGAACCCAATTTTTCATATTCAATTTTTACATATAGTATAAATTCAATTTAAATGAAGTGCGCAAAACATAATATATTTTTTTTTAGAAAAAATGAATTTTTAACCCTAGAACCAAATTTAATACTAGTAATTTCATAGTAAATAACATTATATGAATATTAATATATTTTATTGATTATATTTTCTAAAAAATCACTATAATCACTCATTAATGATGATTAATTCAATTTATTAAGATTAAAATACTTTTCACATAATTAAAATAGTTTTCTGAAAAATATTTATATTTACCTTAAAATGCTTTAATCATGATTTCTAACCTATTGATAATAAATTAATAAATTATTATTTATTTTTTTACATAAAATATAAATATTTTAAATAAAAATACCAATCCATTTTTTATCAAGTTATATGATATATAAAAAATATAAAACTTTTTAATATTTATCTGTGAACATAAAGTGATATTATATTTAATAATTAAAATTGAGTATATATTTATTATAAATTAATAAATGAATTTCCATTATAAAAAAAATTATTCATACTTTAAATAATTTAGTTATTCCTATTAATACCCACCAATCAAATGAAAGGTCGATAATAATCACATTTAATTATAAAATTTCAATAGTATATTGTGGTTTGTTTAAACTCTATATTGTATGAAAAGAAAGCCATAAAAGACATAAAATATATTTAAATACATATATATCACACTATTTAATGGTGAAATATTTTACCCACATAATATATTATGAAATTACACTACTATGATATAAATAACTAAATATATTTCTTCCTCATCACATCCTTGGGTTCCCATATAGCTTCCTCAAATTTATGATTCCTACAGATAATTGTTTCCAAGGGAGTAGTATTGTTCTATAAAAAACTCTCAACATGATACATTATTTACTATGTTTATTACTTATAAGAAAGATTAGTCTCCAATAGAATAATTTTTTAGGTCAATAAATGTGATGGATTGTGTATTTACCTCCTCAGAAATGAAATATTGAATGCATAATTAACTTGAGAGAGGTTTAGTGGATGTACCAAGAGATAATATACCATCATGATGTGATCAAGTATCTCACAGGGAAAAATATATCTTAAACTCATATTTTCCTTCTTTCCTAATCTCATAATCATTTATCGTGAATATATTTGAAGGAATACCACACCAATAACTCATAACTCTAGATATAATCAGTGATTATCAGCCCAACTTGTTTATCAGTGATGAGCTTCCCCGTTGTTCTACTAAATGGTTATGAAATTCTCTTTCATTTTATCAATTAGTTGTGGTTTTTATAATTTTCATTATAAAACATTATCCTATAACATTGGATTTTTTCAATTAATACCATAAATAGATTAATAAAGATCCATCTGAATGATCAAGTGAAAACTATTTCTATAATAATATTCAATGGCATGATAGTGTTGATCCAAACTACCATTTACATCCATAGAACATAATATCAATATTAATTATATTGTTTTAATTATCCTATAAAACTAATCATTAATCTGGTGATGATATTCCTTGATAAAGTTCATCTTAAAAATCAAAGATTGTTGAGGACTTCTCTATAACAACAAGGTAACCCTTAGATCTGGATTATATATAGTAAAATGTGTAACCCAATGAAACCATACCACTTCCTAAACACATATAGTGACCAGATGATTTTTTTAAAAATAATATATAACATAAATGAAATTTAATGACTTTATAAAGTTATTGTCTACAACATAAATAGGATTATAGACTTTAGATTTTTTTGGTGAGTCTGATAAAAATATTCATAGTATTGTTTTACCACTTCCATTTTGGTATAGTTAATGATTACAATATCCCCTGATACTTTTTTCTATCATACTTAACTTGGTAACATAAATTTCATCGACACTCATACTCTATATTATATCATTTCTTATATTCCACAAAAAATTATCTTTCAGATAAACAAACATCTTCATATGTCATGGTCAAATAGAAAATGATGAACTATGAGATTTTTCAAATAGATAATTTATTAAATCTGGTATTTATGGGAGACATACTTGATTCCCCAATATTATCATTCCATCATAATGATGGTTAATTTTAGGAGCCCTCCTTACCTTCTTCTGTAATTATATATCCTCCTTTTCACTCCTTTAATCCTCATATGGTTGGATGGTTCAATATTCATCAAATAAATATTTCATTATTCCCATTTACACATGGTTTCAAGATCAATATTTTAAAAATAAAAAAATATTTCATCACATTCAACCCTCATCATATACAATATAGAATGGTCATTTTAACTCTAAGTGTTAACCATGTTGTTTTCCTTACCTTGGCGATAATGTATTGAAAAGTTATTATCTTTAATCATATACAACCATATAGTTTAGTGCATCATAAAATATTTTATTAGTCACATTTCATCATGATTTTATGATTGGTATATATATCACCCCTTTCACCATTTAGATAATGCATCAATATCATCAATGTAAATGTTTCTATTTCTATATTCAAATCATGATTCAGATAATTTTACTCTTAGATTTTCAATTATTGGGCATCATTTGATATAACCATATCATTTCTCCTTTTTATAAATCCTAGTGCCTTTATTAATTTTTGACTATATGTTTCAAGATTTTATCCAATGTTGATTAGTGGGAGAATACGTTCACATTACAACCTTTTATTTATCTCCTTAAAATTTTCATTACATTAATTTATCTAATTGATCTTGGTTCCCTTTTGAGTAAAAATAGTTATTAGATTTGATTGTTGTGAAAACATTCTCCCAAATCATAAATTTGTTCCAAAAAGACATATAAAACTATGGATCTCAGTCACTATGGATGGTTTCATACATTGATCAACAACATTATTCTTTCAATGAATCATTGATATATCATTGATTTAGATTATATAACCCCATAATGAAACTTTTTATAAACAAATTCAATCTTATTTAACTTTTAATACAGTTTCCATTTAATTTTTTCTTAAAGTTAAATTTTTATTACTAGATCACTTTTAAGTAAAAAGTGAGAAAACGAACATTCCAAAGCTTAAGTGAGATAAACACAAAAGTGAATAAAAAATCATTATACACAAAACTGAGATTATAGGAATTACTCGGCCTATATAATCCCCATTAGAGAATAGTTATTGGCATCTTAGGACTTTCTTTTTTTATATCTTTAAAGTTTTTATCCATCTTCTACCATGTATTGATATACTCCTTTAAATTAATTTTTCCCTTGTTGATTCCACATGCCAATATCATATCCTGTTTTTTTGATCCACTCATATTTTATCATCCTTAAGATCAACTTGGACTGATCTCTCATATATTATATATACATCCACCATTTCAATTTTGATATTAAAATATTCATCTAACATTTCTTCCTTCGAATGGAGAAGAATCACCAGTCCAAAAATCTTATCATTGGGGGGTGTTGTTGGCCCCTATAGTACCACATTTTTGAACCTCTACTACCTCTTACTTAGTTATATTTTATTCTCTCAATTTCTCATTAATTAATCAATAATTTTATCTATAATATCCACTATAAAATAATCAAGAAAATCACTAAAGACTATATTCATTAGATCCATGAAGATATAGGGGGAATTAGTCATTCCAAATGTAATTACTATAAATTCTTGTTGTCCATACCTCATATAGAATAAATTATTTGGAATATATTCTATTTGAAAATCAATTTATGATATCAAAAATTGGTTTTAATATTTGAAAAGTATTGAGCTTCATGAAATTCATAGATCCAGTCATCAATATGGGGCATTTGATCATTTTTATTGATATTGATATTGTTATGTTCCTAATAGTTAACACAATGATGCCTTGACCCATCTTTCTTTTTAAGAAAAGAATAATTGAACCCTATAGTGAAACACATAGGTATATGAAAACATTATCTAGATTCTATTACATTTTCTTGTTTAATTCCTACAACTCAATAAGGACAATTCTATATTGAGTCCTTAAAATAGGTGAATTGCCAGGTATGAGTTCTAATTAAAATAAAACTTTAATATTTTCGAGAAGACTAGGAAATTATTCATGAAATACATTGGAATATTCCCAAATAATAGTTTTATATTTACTTTTGAGTTTTTCTGAAAAAAAAAAAGCAGATCAACATTCCTTATTAATAGGTAACAAGAACCATACAATGTAATTGGTTTACACTAGCGGCTGAAAATCATCCTCCCATCAATATAAAATCATTTGTTCATTTGAAATATTAAATGTGACTTTCCTACCATGGAAATTGATATAAGAACTACATATATAAAACTAATCCATGCCCATAATCCCAAAAAAAATCACATCATGGTGAGTCACATGGTTTACAAGAAACATATTCCTCTAAACTTCTATCTATGTGGAGCTATAAAATTGAGATGAAATCATCATAAAATAATTATATATTTTTGAATGGATACATAGTTTTTACATGTGATGTTACATATATTATTTTATTTAGTACTTGTATGCACAAATATACTTTATTTAATTAATTTAATCTTTGGTGTTTTCCTATTCAGTTTTATGCACAAACCCTATATATTCACCATACTAGATGTTTAAATATTTTAATGGCATATTGGTCAGTGGATAACCTATATATATGTGGATGTGAAAGATGAACTTGGTTGGGGGATTTAATGGTGGGTAGGGTAATGTTATAGGATAGTGTAATGGGTCACATTATTATTATTTTTATTCCTACTTGTATTCATTTGAACTATAAAGTGATCATACATTGTTATTTGACTATTTTACCTATCTGAAGATATTTTTTTATAGTATTATGATGTTTTATGATATTCCTTATTCAATGTAACACCCTGAACCCATTTACCTAGAGTTGTTGTATTATTACATAACATTGGCATGATTACAAGGGATCAAATCACGAAAGACCGACCAGTTTAGTAGCCTTGGAAATACTAGACACATTCATATGTTTTACATTACATTATAAAATGAAAAACTAAAAAAACATAGTCTCTATAGGCCACACTCATATCCCTTAGAATATCCCTGCAGGTCAGTTATAATATACATCTTCACATCTTGGGAAAAATAAAACATAGAAAGGGGTGAGATCAGATGCTCAGTAAGGATAACAATATAGAGGAAACTTTCATAAATAAGCATAAACATTTAAGGTAATGTAAGACTAAAACAAAATTCTTTTAAACTTGAACTTAAGAATAATATGGAAAAGATAAAATCAAATAATTCCATTTAATTATTCATATGGATATTCTACTAGACGAATAATCACATGAAATATCAATAGATACTTTTATAATGATGGAATGCATAATTCCAGACTTCATAATCACATAGTCAAGGCCTTGTTCCGAGACTAAAAATAAGATTTTTTCAAGGCCTTTTTCCAATACACTATTTTGTCTCATAAGACCTAGCGATGCATTGAGGAGCTATATCGGGCTCCACCCATCACTTACTATGTCCAATGCATTCCTCATATGAAAAGGTTTAAACATAACATAAACATTCATATTAAAACTGGCATACGAAATGTAAATACTTTATCCATAAACCATGGATAGTGTAAAAATAACACATCCATAGTCAAACATATCACATAAAATTCAATACAATATGAAAGTTTTGTATCATAATAAATCAACTTCAAACAAGCTTAAAATCCATCAAAGAATATTGACATAGATGAAATCAAAACTTTTTTAGAGAAATATCTCTTTATATTTTGAAATCATTTAAAAGTAATATAATTATAAAATAAAACATTTATTTTGAAAATATTCCTATAAGCTTGTATGGGAAGCTTTGATGATGATATAATGGCAAAAAATAGCCACACCTGTCGTATAAGTTAAAAAGGACATTCTTACCTTAATTTTGTCGAAAAGAACATAAAGTACCTTGTTTGGAAAACGGCGGAAAGATTCCTAACATATATGGAAAAATAAGGGTATAAATGAATTTAACCCATAGTATATTAAATAGTTAAAATGTTTTGAATTACATTTTTTTAAAAACATGGATTTGGATGGTAAAGAGGTCCCAGTAGATACTTAAGTAAAAACAACCTCAGATAATAAAGAGATTGTGAAATTAACCCTTACCTTGTAATTTTCCATGGTCAAGGGTAGATTAACCTCCTTTATAATGGTGAAATAATTATTATTAAATTATAAAATAACCATATACATTAATATGATATCATGTATGATCTTCTAATATTGCTTTGTTAATGATATTTTAGTAATATCATCGTTTCGGGTGTTAACTGAATCGTTTTCCTTTATATGCTTGGTAATGTAAGCCATGTTTGTTATGGATAGGATGTATTTGAATAATATACAGAATTATATTATATAGACATTATTTTTAATCATAAAATTAAAATTATTCTTGAATGATTATGATGGGGAATGAATCTCATCGCGTTCATGGAGACAGTAATCTGTACGTACGCACGAGCGACAATATCATTATTTTGATATTAAAATAGTATATATTTGGATGGTATATCATATATAAAGAATATATATCATGTTATACTTATTATTTACATCATTTATACTCATTATTATACCCATCCAAATGATGAAGTGTTTGAATAAAAAACTACACCACGACGTGGATACTGTAATCTGTACGTATACATGTATGGAGACTTTGTCATTTATAGGATGGATATAATAATGAATATGGTTGTACCATTTTTATAATAACATAACATTATATATAAGATACTAGAGTTATTATTTTATAATGTAAACAATAAATAAAGAGGAATTGGAAGAAGAAAAGAACTTGAAAGAGATGATGAAATATTTACCTCTTCTTCGGGTTCTTCCTTTTGATTTGATCAAAAGGGATCATTAGGTTAGCTTTCTGACTAAAGTAAGGCCTCTAAGATGAATTGAGGAAAGTTGGGAGGATATTTGGGTAGGTTTTTTCTGATAAAAATGTCTTTTAAGGTGTGAATTTGAGAGAACAGAAAGTTCCCTTTTATAATAGAGGTGAAGGTCACTTTAGGGAAAGCTTGAAATATTATTTTATAATAAAATAATTTTCGGTTTCTAATGTATAAAAAATGTATTATTTAAAGGATAAGGTTGTTATGGGTCGAAAACCTCTCAACCAATAGGTTTTTGACAGGTTTATGTCACCATATTAACCATATCTTTTATATTTAACTCTTAGTTAAATAGTTTTTCATTTACCATGTCTCTTTGTATTTTTATATTATATGGTTAATAAACATACTATAACATGCCAAGAAAACCCCATGTGGTTAAATATTAATATATATAACCTTATCTAAGTACTTCGACCAAAATTTAGATTTTTAGGAATATTGTATCAATTAATAATATAATATTTGTTTTAAAAACTCAATTATGTCAATTTTGACACTATTTAGTATTTGATTTTTTTTTAAACCATAAAAACTTTATCACTTTGAATAAAATTTATTTAACCAACCCTAACATGTCATATTAACCTATAAAATTAGTTTAATTCATTATAAGTCTCAATTTAAATTTATTTGGATATTTATAATATCAATTATTTTAATATTACATTAATAAGGTAATTATGGCATCATCATTGTGTCATAAATAAATTAAATTATTTAATGTATAAAAATTATAAATAAAATACCATTATGTATAAATTTTTTTATCTTTATAATTAATATTTATAGTCAAATTTATATTATGTGTAACCCTATATTAAAAATGGTTTAGTTATTAAACATTGAATTTAACTCTTTTAACTCTTCTTTAAATAAAATAATAATAAATGTCCTAATCTAATCCCAGTGGAAAAAAGGGGGTCATATTTTATTACTAAGGTCGTTTTTGGTCTAATTAAACTTATCCAATAGAATTAGGACATGTTTTAGTGTAATTATAATTTCATTTTTACCCTTAATTACCCTATTTACTTTTTACCGTGGTAAATAAAAGTAAAAAGTTATTATTCACCAAAAATTATTTTCATCTTATTAAACCACATTTTACATACTAATATTAACAGTGTCTCTTGGATTTTTTAAATTCAGCTCACAGAAGCGGTAAAGTTAAGTTTTATGCAAATTTGAAAATACTCCTAGGAGGTGGGTAAAAGACGGTAAAAAGTTCAATAAAGTTTTATATATCTAAACTTATTATAAAATGACTCAAATGAATTGCATTGAAAATATATAGGTATTATGTATCTATTTTGACCTAAAATAAATTTAAATAAAATAAATAATTATTTAAATAAAAAAATTTGGTTTTAACCCAAAACGCAGTATTTTTCACTATTCATTAAAAATTGAAAGTTTTCAGAAAAATACCAAAAAATCACCCTAATCTAATTTCAGTATTCTGAATCCAAAAAAGAAGTCCATTTTGAAAGATAAAATTTATAAAACTTCAAAAAATTGGTATTACTATTCATAACGACTAGTTTGATTGGTTGTGGTGTGTTTGAACTCGAAGTTGCGTACAACACAAGCTATTGTATTATTCAAAAGGAAACATACCATGTAAGCTTGGAGTGTTACATTCTCCCATCCTTAAAATAATTTTTTCCTCGAAATTTCTAGAATATTACTACATAAAAAGTTTTGGGTGGTTCTTCATCATAAGTTCCTCGGGTTCCCACATTGCCTGTTCCATCTTATGGTTTCTCCATAGAACTTTTACCAGACGAGTCGTCCGGTTTCTCAGCACTTGTTTAGTGGTATCAAGAACTTTTACAGGCTCTTCACAATAAGATAGATCAGGTTCCAGTTCAATTTCCTCATAGGTGAGTACATGCATTGGGTCAGGCATGTATTTTCTCAACAGTGATACGTGGAATACATCGTGAACTTTGGGGAGACTTAGAGGCATTGCCAAATGATAAGCTACAACTCCAATTCGTTCTAGAATTTCGAAAGGTCCGATGTACATGGGACTCAATTTAACCTTCTTATCGAAACATATAACTCCATTCCATGGAGATACCTTCAAGAAAACATGATCTCCTACTTGAAATTCCAAATCCTTTCTTCAGTTATCGGCATAGCTCTTCTACCTACTTTGAGCGGTTTTGATGTGGGTTTTGATAACCTTCACCTTTTCCATAATTTCCTCAACAAGTTCTGGGCCTACGAGTTATCCTTCACCAACATCATCCCAACAAGTTGGTGTGTGACATATCTTTCTATATAATGCTTTATATGGTGCCATCTAAATACTTTAATAAAAGCTATTGTTATTGGAAAATTCTAACATAGGTAAATATTGATCCCACATACCTTGAAAGTCAAGTGATCAGGATCTCAACAAGTCTTATAAGGTTTAAATAGTCAATTATGATTGTCCATCGGTTTGAGGGTGGTAGTCAGTGCTCAAACAAAGTTCAGTATCTAGGGTTTTCTGAAGACGTTTCCAAAATCTTGATGTAAAACAGGGATCACGATCAGAAACAATTGATAGGGGTACTCCATGAAGTCTTATAACTTCATTAATATATATTCTTGCCATACGTTCAAGTGGTAAATCTTTTCTTATAGAAAGAAAATGTGCTGACTTGTTAAGACAATCAACAATGACCCATATTGCATCATTCCTTCTAGGATTCTTTGGTAGCCCCATGACAAAGTCCATAGTAATATTATCTCATTTCCACTCAGGTATTGGAAATGGTTGCAAGACTCCTCCAGGTTGTTGCCTTCCAGCTTTCACATGTTGATAAACCATAAATATTGACACAAAATCAGAAATCTCTCTCTTTATGATGTCCCACCAAAAATATTCCTTAAAAGCTCTATACATCTTAGTTCTACCAGGGTGTATAGAGAAATTGGATCTATGAGCATCATCCAAAATTTTCCTTTTTAGATCAGGTATATTAGGAACACAAATTCTCTTCCCAAATTTCAAAAATCCATCTTCATATATGAATTCAGTCAATATCCCATCATTCACAACTTTAATCTTCTTTTAAAACTCCTCGTCATCATCCTGATAAATTTTTATCCTTTCTAGTAAAGATGGTTTGGCAACCATTTGAAGAAGTATTAATGTTTTACCTTCCATGATAATTCCCATATCCATTTTCACTAGATACATGAAAAATTGGATCCCTTTAACCTCTCATCTTGTTCAAAACTCCATGATCCATTCTGCTCAAAGAATCTGCCACCTTATTTGCCTTCCTCGGGTGGAAGTGTATTGTGCAATCATAATCCTTGAGTAGTACAAGTCATCTCCTTTTCCTAATGTTGAGTTCTTTCTATGAGAAAATATACTTCAAAATATTGTGATCGGTATATATCTCACATTTTTCACCATAGATATAATGTCTTCATATCTTCAAAGCAAAGATTATAGCTGCTAACTCAAGATCATGAGTAGGATAGGTTTTCTCATGAATTTTTAGCTATTTTGATGCATAGGAAATAACCCTAACATTCTGTATAAGGACACAACTAAGTCCTTTCTTTGATGCATCACTATAAATAATAAACCCATCATTCCCCGATGGTAGAGTCAAGATAGGAGAATTGACTAATATTCTCTTCAATTCTTCAAAACATTATTCACACTCTTTTGTCCAAACAAATTTAACCCCTTTACGTGTGATATTGGTTAATGGGTTAGACAATCAGGCAAAATCTTGGAAGAAACGCTGATAACAACATGCTAAACCAATAAAATTACATACCTTGGTTATACTCATCTGTTCTAGACATTCTTGGATTGCTCTTGTCTTAGAATGATCAATGGAGATTCCATCCTTAGAGACAATATGTCCAAGAAAAGAAATCTCCTAAAGCCAGAATTGACACTTTCTAAACATCCCGTATAATTCATTTCTTCTAAGGGTTTTCATAATGGTGCGCAAGTGATTTTCATGATCTTCATAGATTTTGGATTATACTAGGATATCATCAATAAATACCACTACAAATTCATCAAGATATTCCTTGAAAACTATGTTCATTAGATCCATGAAAATAGAGGGTGCATTAGTCAATCCAAAAGGCATTACTATAAACTCGTAATGCATGTACCTGGTTTGAAATGTTGTTTTCGAAATGTCTTCCTTCTTCACACACAACTGATGGTATCCAAATCAAAGGTAAATCTTTGAAAAATATTGATCTCCATGAATTTGGTCGAATAAATCATCGATGCTAGGTAGGGGATACTTGTTCTTTATTGTTATATCATTGATCTCCCTATAGTCAATGCACAACCTCATAGATCCGTCTTTCTTCTTAACAAAAAGGACAGGGGCTCCTCATGGAGAAACACTAGGGCGAATAAATCCATTATTACTCAATTCCTCTAGTTGTTTATTTAGTTCCACTAATTCCATAGTGTCCATTCTATAAGGGGTATTTGATATGGGCCTTGAACCATGAATTAAATCAATGGAAAACTCAATTTATCATTCCGGAGGATGCCCAGGTAAATCTTCTGGAAACACATCAACATATTCTTGTGCAATAGGTATGTCCTCTATTTGAACATTCTTTTCCTCACCAATAGTTATTTCATTCTCTTCCTCCCCAATAATTTAATTTAGTAGAGATACTGGGGGTGGATCTAGATAAAAATAAGGTGGTGACATTTCTGCTCTAAAGATAAGGTACTCCTTATCATCATCGAAAATTGTAACCTCCTTCTTCTTACAATAAATTTTCACATCATGATCCAAAAGCCAATCCATTCCGAGGATTATTTCAAATTAAATCATGGGTATGATGATGAGATCAACATATAAAGAACATTTATATGACCTAATGGGAATTGATTCACAAAACTTTATTGCAATGATACTTCTCTTAGGTGTTTTGACTGACAACTCCCTTTTTATGTCAAATTGAAAATATCTAATTTTCTTAGGAAATTGGGAAGATATGAAACAATGTGGTGATCCAGATTCAAATAATGCATTGTCTAAACTTGAGGAAACCATTAAATTACCTACCACCACATCTTTTGGAGCTTCAACATCAGCAATAGTGATCGCATAAGCTTAGCCTTGCTCCCTTGGCCTTTTCTGAGGCAAGTTCCCTTGGCACTTAGGATGTTTATTTGCATAATTCCCCTTTTCTCTACAATTATAGCATTCAACAGCCTCTTTATTCAACTTGAAATAACAAGCTTAGTGGCCTTTTTCACTACACTTGTAATAGACTCCCATTCTCTTTAGGAAAGTACCAGGGTGTTTCTTCCCACATTTACCGCAGGATGGATATTAAACATTTCCATTATTCCCCTTATTTCCATTTCCAGAGTGTTCAGTATATCTCTTCTTCTCTTGCTTGGCTTTAAAGTCATAATACTTAGAGAATTATTTTTCGGTATTGATAGTGCATGAGAAAATATCTTCGTACGATGAGAAGGATTGTGAGACTAATGCTCAACATATAAATGGTTTTAACCCATCAAATAATCAATCAATATTATTCCTTGGTTTATGTATATAATTTGTTGCATTCCCTGCTAATCATGTAAAGTTAGCCTCATATTTTTCAACATTCTAATCCTCCTTTTTCCTCACACTTAGAAATTGTCTTTCCATATCCGCTCGATGGTCATGAGGAAAGTATTTTTCTAATAAAATATTTTTAAACTTCCTACATTCCATGTTCGATACTTCTTTATATTTCTTTTTATTTTGGATTAATGACCACCATTGATCTGCATCTCCCGTGAGGCGATAAACTACCATGACAACTTTTTCCCTTTCACTACTCCCCAAAGCAAGAAATATTTTCTCTAAGGAATTTATCCATTGATCAGCTACTAATGGATTTTTACTCCCATTGAATATTGGTGGTTTTTTCATCATGAAGTGGTCTAATATTGATCCTTTGTGTTTTGGATCAGGGTGATTCATACAGGTAAGGTAATTATTCATAAACTGAGTGAGTTGTCCTAGTATGGTCGTGATAAGCTGATCAGCCCCACTTGCTTCACCAGCTCCAGTATAATTATCTTGAGTAGGAGGTAAATCCCTACATGGATTATGTTCATTTATAGGGCTTCCATTCCTTCCACTAAGTGTCATTTATAAACAACGGCATACACTATATTAGTTTATGAATCGCAATACATAATTCCAAACTTGTAAAATAGTTAATATAAATTGAACAGTTTATGGATATAATCCATAATCATAAAAATGTTTTCTTTGAGGAAGTATATACTCATAAACCCTTCAAAATGGTTTGTAAAGAAAAAGATAATTAACCTAAGAATATCCCCCGGAAGTGTCGTAACCAAGAATACAGCAAGCCCCATTGTCGTCCACCAGTTCTCGTTCAAGTCTAGCTCAAAGAGGTGTTTTTAGGTTTTACCCCTAGGTACATTTGTGGCAGAGCCACCTCTACCTGTTCGTATCCAGACAAGGATTTATTTCTTGGAAAAATCACAAAATCTCTATAGTACCAAAATTCTAGGAATTTCTTCTATACTAATCCTCAAAGTCTATCTTAGGATAATGTTCTCTAATTAGAGTTTTTCTAAATATAGCTTCCAAGGATTTTACTAAACATCCTTTGATACCAACTGTAATGCCCTGACCCTAGTTACCTAGAGTCGGTGCATTATTACATAACAATGGCATGATCATAAGGGATCAAATCCTGAAAGACTGATCAGTTTAGTAGCCTTGGAAATACTAGATACATTCATAAGTTTTACATTAAATTATAAAATGAAAAACTACAACAACATAGTATCCATAGGCTACACTCATATCCCTTAGAGTATCCCTATAGGTTAGTCAAAATATACTTCTTCGTATCCTAGGAAAAATAAAACATAGAAAGGGGTGAGCTCAGATGCTCAGTAAGGATAAAAATATAGCGAAAACTTTTATAAATAAGCATAAACATTTAAGGCAATGTAAGACTAAAACAAAAGCCTTTTAAACTTGAACTTTAGCATAATATGGAAAAGATAAAATCAAATAATTTCATTTACTTATTCACATGGATATTCTACTAGTCTAATAATCACATGCAATATCAATAGCTACTTTTATAATGATGGAATGCATAATGACAGACTTCATAACCACATAGTCAAGGCCTTGTACCAACACTACAAATAAGATTTTTACATTGTCTTGTGCCAAGACACTAGTATGTCTCATGAGACCTATCGATGAATTGAAGAGCTATAGAGGTCTCCACCCATCACTTAATAAGTCCAATGCATTCCTCATATGAAAAGGTTTAAACATAACATAAACATTCCTATTAAAACTGGCATACTAAATATCAATACTTTATCCATAAACCATGGATGGGGTAAAAATAACACATACATAGTCAAAAATATCACATAACCTTCAATACAATATGGAAGTTTTATATCATAATAAATATACTTCAAACAATCTTAAAATCCATCAAATGATGTTGACATAGATGAAATCAAAATTTTTTTGAGAAATATATCTTTCTATTTTGAAATAATTTAAAAGTCACATAATTATAAAAGAAAAAATTTATTTTTAAAATATTATTATAAGCTTGTATGGAAATATTTGACAATGATATAATGGTGGAAAATAGCCACACCCTCTGTATAAGTTAAAAAAGGACATTCTTACCATAATTTTGTCGAACAGGTTATAAAGTACCTTGTTTGGAAAATGACAGAAAGATTCTTTTCAAAACATATATGGTAAAATAATGGTATAAATGAATTTTACACATAGTATAGTAAATAGTAAAAATGTTTTGAATTACATTTCTAAGAAAACACGGATGTGGATGATAAAGAGGTCACAGTAGATACTTACATAAAAACAAGCTCGAATAATAAAGTGATTGTGAAATTAACCCTTACCTTGTACTTTTCCTTGGTCGAGGGTAGTTTATGATCCTGTATAATGGTGAAATAATTGTAATTAAATTATACAAGAACCATATACATTAATATGATATCATATATGATCTTCTAATATTGCTTTGTTAATGATATTTTAGTAATATCATTGTTTCGAGTGTTAACTGATTCATTTTTCTTTATATTATTGGTTACATAAGCCATGATTATTATGGATAGGATGTATTTTATTCATATAAATAATGATATTATGTTCATAAACATTATTTTTAATCATAAAATGAAAATTATTCTTGAATGATTGCGATGGGGAAAGAATCTCATCGTGTTCGTGGAGACGGTAATCCGTACGTACGCCCGAGCGACAATATCATTCTTTTGATATTAAAATTATATATAATTGGATGGTATATCATATATACAGAATAATTATCATGTTATATTTATTATTTACATCATTTATACTCATTATTATACTCATCCATATGATGAAGTGTTTGAATAACAAACTACACCACGACATGGAGACGGTAATCCGTACGTACACACGTATGGTGACTTTGTCATTTATAGGATGGATAGAATAATGAATATGGTTGTAAAATTTTTATAATAACATCACAGTATATAGAAGATACTGGATTTATTATTTAAGAATGGAAACAAAAAATAAAGAGGAGGTGGAAGAATAAAAGAACTTGAAAGAGGTGATGAAATATTTACCTCTTCTTTGGGTTCTTCCTTTTGATTTGATCAAAAGGGCTCTTTAGGTTGGCTTCATGACTAAAGGAAGACCTCTAGGATGAAGTGAGGAAATTTTGTATGATATTTTTTCAGTTTTTGACCGAGCCAAATGTCTTTGAAGGTGTTAATTTGAGATAAGGGGAAGTTCCCTTTTATAAGAGAGGTGAGGGTCACTTTAGAAAAAGATTGAAATATTATTTTATAATAAAATCATTTTCAAATTATAAAGGATCCAAAATGAATTATTTAAATTATAAGGTGGGTATGGGTCTAAAACCTCTCAACTAATCGGTTTTTGATAGGTTTAGGTCATCATATTAACCTTATCTTTTAGATTTAACTCTTAGTTAAATAGTTTGTCATTTACCATGTCTCTTTGTATTTTTATATTATATGGTTAATAAACTTACTATAACATGCCAAGAGAAGCCCATGTGTTTAATTATTAATATATATGACATTATCTAAGTCTTTTTTCCAAACCTTAGATCTTTTGTAATATTATATCAATTAATAATGTAATATTTTTTTTAAAAACTCAATTATGTCAATTTTGATACTATTTAGTATTTAATATTTTTGAAAACCATAAAAACTTTATCAATTTGAATAAGATTTATTTAACCAAACCAAACATGTCATATTAACTTATAAAATTAGTTTAATTCATCATAAGTCTCAATTTACATTTATTTGGATATTTATAATATCAATTATTTTAATATTTCATTAATAAGGTAATTACTGCATCATCATTGTGTCATAAATAAATTAAATTATTTAATGTCTAGAAATTATAAATAAAATACCATTATGTAGGAAATATTTTTATCTTTCTAATTAATATTTATAGTTAAATTTATATTGTGTGTAAACCTATATTAAAAAATTTTAAGTTATTAAACATTGAATTTAACTTTTTTAACTCTTCTTTAAATAAAATAATAATAAATGTCCTAATCTAATCCAAGTGGACCAAAGGGGGTCATATTTTATTCCTAAGGTATTTTTTTTCGAATTACACTTATCCAATAGAATTAATACATTTTTTAGGGTAATTATAATATCATTTTTATCCTTAATTACCCTATTTACTTTTCACCGTGGTAAATAAAAGTAAAAAGTTACTATTCACCAAAAATTATTTTCATCTTATTGAACCACAATTTACTTATTGATATTAACTTTCTGCCTTAGATTTTAGAAATTCAGCTCACAAAAGTGATAAAATTAAGTTTTATGCAAATTTGTAAATGCTCCTAGGAGGTGGGTAAAAGACGGTAAAAAGTTCAATAAAATTTTATATATCTAAACTTGTTATAAAATGACTCCAATTAATTACATTGAACATATATAGTTATTATGTATCTATTTTGACCTAACATAAATTTAAATAAAATAAAAAATTATTTAAATAAAAAATTCGGGTTTAACCAATAACGCAGTGTTTTTCACTATTCATCAAAAATAGAAAGTTTTCAGAAAAATACCAAAAATTCACCCTAAGCTAATTTCGATACTCTGAATCCAAAAATGAAGTCCATTTTGAAATATAAAATTTATAAAATTTCAAAAATTAGGTATTACTATTCTTAACGGCTAGTTTGATTGGTTGTGGTGTGTTTGAACTCAAAGTTGCGTACAACACAAACTATTGTATTATTCAAAGGGAAACGTATCGTGGAAGATTGGGGTGTTAAATTCAATATTTATATTAATATACACTAGTTTTTTATATATTTAAATGATATTTAGCTATTTATATATTTTTAGGTGATGATACATGAGGTTACTATTTCCGAATAGGATTTATCAGACCCTCACCTCATGTCAGCAACCTCTAGTGTATGGGGAATCATTCCAAAATCTAGGGGAACTTCTTGGTTGAAATTATTTAGATGGTATAGGAAAGGGATGAAATAATGTAAACCAGGTTTAACCTATATCCCTCTTGACTAATATATTATTCTGTAACAGGAAATGTTCAACTTCTTATATAAAGAAAGATAAAACTTACTCAAATTATATATATAATAAATAATAAGAGTATCTCTAAATAAACTACCTTAGATAAAAATTGAAACCACGTAACAAAAAAAAGTTAAAATAAATTCGTGATAAAACTCATAATTATCCTCCACCTATCTTATAACACATCAGTCCTTTATTAATCCTTATATAAAACATCATCAAAATAGATTACCATCCTCTACTTTAGTTGATCAAAAATAAGTATTAATGATAAAATAACTAATTAAATTGGAAAAGAGTAAAATTATAGAATAAATTGATTAATTTAATTCAATGTCACTGGAATACACCAAGGAAATATGAGGTTATAGAAATGCAGTATCAGTTTCATATAGGTTTTCATTAAAGTTGATAAAACCAAACAAAAAATGTGAATCCTTGGATTTATAATAAAAAATCAAGGAACTATACTATTGCATAGAGAGAGAAAATAATGATTTGGTTTAGCATGGTCAATGGGAATATAAAATCCATGGAACATTAACATTTCAAAAACCTTAATCTCATTAGTCAATTTATATCATAACAATAACCATCGATTAAACTACGGTGTAGGCACCATATAATATGATGTATTTATTTGATTATTTCGTTAAATATATAATAAAACATCATCCAGTGTTCACTAAAACATATCATTTTCCATGATGATAACTAAAAAATTAAAATTTTCTTCTTCACATGTAATATATTGATTCCTCAAAAATGATACCCCAATCTAAGATTGGATAGATAGAAACACCATGATAAATTTATTATATAAATGGATATATTTGACCTATGATACATATACCAAGAACAACAACCACTTGACCATGACCGCTACTACAACCATGAGGAACTTATAAGATCCTTGGACATAGTTTGGGAAAAGGAAACATCTTATATTCCACTAATGTACTAAAAATACACTCTTCACTCATAAAAAATTTACAAACTCACTTCTGATACCTAAAAAACCTAAAAAAATGGATTTTATACCCAATAAATTTCATAAATCTAGACATATATTGCATGTTATAGGATCGAATTGTAAACACAACTAAATTTAATTTATCGATTAAAATAATTATTACAAAGAAGATGTAGAAAATACACATAACTTTAAAATGAAAAAAAATAAATGATGAGAAATAAATCCATTGGATGAATTTTTTTGGAATAAATGTTGTCACATAAACGGTTATGGTGATATAAATAGTATATTTAGACTATCACAGGTATGGTTGGATTCCTAATATGACTAAGTGATGGTTTAATTATTTTATTTATTTATTTTTCTTATTGTGGTCCTTGTTGCTTATTATTGGATATTATGTCCATATGATTATATTTTTTTCATTGGTGGTTAACACAACTTTAATATTAATACTTATTCTTCCTCCCATGGTTCATATAAATATGAAACTCTTTTATGGATATTTGTTTAAATCCTATTGAGTAGTTATATGGTCTTCTACATTTAAATCATACCACATTGGTAGATTATTTTTTGGCTTGATTTGTAACTTTCATAAGAAATTAATGGGATGTTATGGGAGTTTTTTCATTCCACAACCCAAACATATCATTAATCCAACAAAATTAGTGAAAATATAAATTGTGATCCTATAATCCTAACTCAAATTGGATACAAGATACCAAATTGATCTAATGGTATGAAGGTAAAATTTTCAAATGTGTTTCACTTTTTAATTGAAATTTTCCCACCTAAAATCCTACAGTATTTTTAAAAACCACAACACAACTATAAGAAATCATTATTATCATAATACATAGATAATATTTAACACAATAAAAAAATAACAACCCAAAGTTTAAAAAACTTCATGTTAATAATATCAACATACTCTATATATAAAAAATAGGGAATTGGGAAATAAACAGACTCTAACAGACCACCATCCACTAAATATTAATAATTCATAGAATGTCCATAATCATAGTCTTGAAAATATAAAAAACTATTGAAAAAATTATGATTGATTATTAACTATAAAATATATGTTCCTCATAAATTATTATAATTTTTCATTACTGATGAAACATATGAACACCTTTGTGGATGAAAATGAAAATGGAATGAAAATACTACATAACCAAAGGTAAATATTTTTCCCTACACATCTTACTATAATCATCCTCTATTAAAATAAAATATATATAAATATAATACACCATTAGTAAAATAATACATCCCAAAGAGACCACATTACCCGCTCCCCATAGATTATATCACGTCTATTATATCTCAAAAATAATGGAAGACAACGTCATAGAGGGAATATTAAATTACATAGCTAGGAATACAGTATATTTGAGAGGTAAAGTGGTATGATATAAAATATAACAATGATATTGGATTACGCCCAAAATATAAACCAACAATGATATTTTGACGTGGTTAATTAAATATAGGTAGTTACAATGTATAAAATGATGCACAATACATCTTATTTTTCTAAAATAATATAATGTAGAGTAATATACCCATAAAATCCACAACTTAATGACTCTTTCATTAACTTATAGTAAAACCCAAAAACATTTATATCACTACTATTTCATTAATTTCAATATATTAATTAAATAATATTTATGAGATTTAGTAATTACATACAGGATGTTTCCATATCCAGTCTGTATAATTAAATTAGTTATGTCATAAATTTCAAATTAAGAATCCACTCATAATGTAATAGTAGGCTTATTCTACGTATCCTAATTGTATAATTGTACCATAGAATAAATTCTCTTCTTCAAAATATACCAATCCATGCATACATCTCATAAAAATATAACTAATATTTCTACCTTTGGATTCATATATCCAATAATTAATCAAATAATACTATATGAAATAAATTTCCAATTAATTTATACTTTTATAAGTTTCAATGTAAAACTGCATTTTTTTTAGTGTCAAACCCTGTTTTTCATGTCTTGGTTGTGATCTAGTTCATTGGAAATCCCTATCCTTTTTTTGGTATTTGGGTGGGATAAATATTGAGTTTTGAAGTGTCATCTATGTATAATCATCTTACCATGGGTTCCGCCTAGATTATTTGGGATTTTTTGGGTAAAATGGCAATTTTTGGCTTGAAATGGGGTTGTGCACGGTTCAGGAGCACGGTTTACTAAACCGTACAACCAAGTCGTGCGGCTAACCTAGAACACAGAAAACATGATTTTACAAGCTTTATCCCTCATTATTATTAAACCCAATTTCACCCAAATATTCTTAATTTGGTCCATCTAGACATAAGGATCCTCTCTATTGAGTTCCAAGCCATTCCCTCTCCTTTAAGTGTGGGGATCTAAGGGAAGATGAAGAGTTCTCTAGTTTTCATGGTGAGTTTCCTTCTATTTTATACTCCTTCCCCCTCCTCCTTCTATTATTTATTGGACCTATCTTCTTCCCTAGTCATTAAAGACCTAGGGTTCTCTTATACCATGATTTTTTATGGGGTTTTTCATTCTTTTAGGTCTTGGCTTCATAGGTTTATGGTTTATAAACCCTCGGAAGGTGATATTGGGTGTGCATTACTGTTCTACCAAGTATTTGAGGTAGGTTTCCCATTAAAAAATTAATTTTTATTTAAGATCTATCCTTTTCATCTTATTTTCACCCTTTACACATTCTTATTATTGTTTTAAAAGCCTTCAATAACTTTATTTTATGTGCAAAGTGGTGTTTATGCTTTGTTTTGTGAAAAGTGGTGTTGTTTTGCTATGAAAGTTCACACCAAGTGTTTGTTTAAATTTTTTTCAATCCTTTTTACCTGTTTTTTGATGTTTAGAACCTATTTTATAAATTTAAAAAAATTATTTTCATGTAAATTTGTTTTTATAACTTTTAGTGTCAAATAGATTTTATTTGTTAATTATCACATTCCTCGTTTTCAGGAAAGTGCCCGGTTGGATATTATGTGCTCAAGGTGATATAAAATGATTGGTTTGGCTTATTAAAACTATTATAATCATGTTAATAAATGTTTTTGAGTTCCCTATGTGGGTTCCAATCTGGGTTTTTGATTTTATAATGAAATTTTTATGGATTTTTAGGGTGTTTTGGCATGTATTCCCAATAAATGGCCCATTTGGAATCTTTATAGAAATGGCTGGGTTTTGAATGTGTAACCTAAATTTTTAAGTGATTTATGTAAATTATTTGTTTCTTTAAATGGTTTTATTACACTTATTTATGAATATTGTAATTGTTTCTTTTGAAAAAGTTTGGTTTTTTAAGAATTCTTAAAGGCCTGTTTGGTATTTTTCTTGTAAAAATTGTTTTCATGTGTATTTAATGTTGTATCATTTGGGGTCATTTTATGATTCATGAAACTAATTTATTAAATGGTATTGGGTATTCCAAATCCAATTTGATATGGTATTTGTGGGTGTTTGGCCTTAAAGGATCATTTTTAATGAATTTTATATGAAAAGCATTGTTATACTCCTTGAAATTGTTTTATGAAAATTTTAAGTGATTTATTGACTGTAAAAGAAATGTTAAACTCAGTTGTAGCCTCTTTGGTGTGTGTATTATTTGGAAAATTAAATTTTAATGTGTAAAGTGTATTTTATAACATTTATAACTTTATTAAGCATAAAGAGGAAAAACTAAGTATCTGCGTGGGTGGACGTGTACTAATATGCTAGTAATCTGGAGTGGTTTTGTCCTTGTTTTACGTAGAAAGTTTGGAAATGACAACACTAACTAAACTATGATAATGTTGGGGACCACTAGGTTATGGGTATTATTCCCTACCAGTGTCCCATACAACAGAATAGGTATTTTTTATGGTTACTTTTCACCGAGATACAAGGTACCTAGGGCCCACAGCTAGCTAGTGCCTAGGGGTGTTCCCGTGACTTATGCTCATTGGATATTTTGTACTCATCAATGTAATAAAATGTGTTTGGTTGGTAAATTCAGTGGTGTGTGTATTTTATTTAAATATTTACATTCTTTAAAGTAGCCCTATTGGAAACGTTTTTCATTTCAAAGTTGCATCTCTTTGAAATTGGTTACTAGAATTTCTTGTTTGTGAAAACTTGCAAGCATTTTTATTTCATAATGATTATAGCATGGAACCTTTTTTGGAAAAAAAATACTTTTATATATTGTATTTCAAACTTGAAATTAATTATATTTTTATTTTAAAGTAATTTCATTTGGAAAATAATATCGGGATAACCTAGTGAGTTTCAATACTCACACTTATAGTCTTCTTCTATTTTTAGCTCTTATGTAGGTTTTAGATTGTGTGTGATCACCTTGGGTGATGTGTGATAGTTGTATTGGAGAGTGACTAGTTGGGTCACATGGATTTAGTTGGTTTTCATTTTTGGTCGGTTGAGTTTTTTGGTTTAGTTGTCCTTTCACTTTTATGTACAAAAAAATGTTCAGTTTAGCTATTATATAAATGTGTTTTAGGTTGTCTATTTATTTTCATGGTTTGTTTAATTATTTATATATGGTAAAATAATTCCTTTTAACTCTATTGATTCACTCAGTGATTTTATCCATCTTGAGAGGATCAGGAATGCCTCTCGGGACTTTTCACAGAGCGGCCTAGGTGACCGGTTTAGGGTTGACTCGAGCTGGTTCATGACAAAATGGTATCAGCATAGGTCAACTTTTTACAGACCTTGATATTTAGATCACCCTTGTTATTTGGGGGATATCAAGTTAGATGGAGTAGGATTTTTAGTACTTGAGGGTTAGGTTCAATAATATCCTTTCAAAATATTTCTCATTTCGATCCTCAGGTTTCCATGGGAGGTCCAGTTTTATTATTTTATATGGTTCTTAAGGATTGTTTGGTGGTTGGGATACAACAAGGGGAGTTTGACTAATGGTCTCCATGATCTTTTGGGTCCTATAAATCCATGTGTAGACAGGGTATGGTCCTAAAAAGGCTCTCTTTGTTGGTGGTGTGTTTTACATGGGTTCACCAACCATATGGTCAAGTCACCCAGCGACACTAGTTCCCTTTTTATGGGTCTCTTGGAACTTTTTTGAATTCTGAATTTTGTTTTGAAAATACTTGAGTGAGAATTTTGGAAGTGGGTTTTTTATGCTTAATATGATAATGGTTTTGGTAAAGTTGGATCTTTTTTAGACAAATTTTGGGGAGAAAGTGGAAATGATTTAACGGGATTGAATTTCCTTAATCTAAACTTATGGTTTGTTGAAATAAAAAATGGTTGGAATTATTGGATTATTTTAATGTGATTATGAAACTTTGTTTTAAATGGGATGTGTTGGGCTGTTGAAATTTTTTTGAATCTGATGAATTGGTTTTGGGAATCGGTTTTGAGAGGTTGGTGTTTTTTCTGAAAAAGGGTTTTGTTTCTTATGGCTGTCAGATTAAGAAAATAGACCTTAATAAATTTTTAAAATGGGGAAGGGATGTTTGAATGGAATTTTTATTTTGGAAGTTGTATTAAATATAAGGTAATGGGTTTTTAATCAAATTTTTCTTGATGAAGTGTGGTTTTTTGAGATGTTGGAAAAAGTTTTGATAAATATGAAAATGATCTTGATGGAAATCAATGGGGTTTCTTTTTCAGGATTGGTAAAATAGTTTGTTGTGTGTAAATATGAAAATGGGATTTGACTTGGTGGTTTGTGTGCCTTTTGAAGGTACATTATTTTTGAAATGGTCTTAATGATTTGGTTTGAGAAATGAGGATGTTTCTTTTAGCCATTGGTGTTTTCATGGGTGCTCACATGCAAGGTTTTATACAGATATGTTGATGGATTCTTGGTATGGCATACTGGATGGGTGCTCAGGGTGGTACAGAAATGTTCATGTGAGTGATACTCGATGAAACACCATTAGTGGGTGTGAAAAAAAAATCCAAGTTTGTTTTTCAAAAGTGATTTCTGCTGAAAATTTGTGGTTTTTTTGTAAATTGGTGTTTATATGGGTCATCATTTCATGTTTTAAAAGTGTGGCTTGTTTGTTATGCTTACTCATGATATGGAAGTGATACTCTTGGTGTGTATTGAGATGGGATCTTTTTGGTGGATCAGTTTTATAGAAATGTTCAGTGGGTTTCTAAAGATATGTTGGATGTTGTGACGTTTCCATAGATAGTTCTCCATTGGAAGGATTTCAATTTGATCATCCTAACAATTCTTTCTCATGTTTCAAAATCTAGATCCACCTCTTTAGATAATTCCTAATAATGTTTGTTGAAATAGAGTGATTTTTGGGTTTGATTTAAAGTGTCTTCCTCTTATGGTGATTCTCTCAGTTATAGAGGTTTTGTTGGGTGATTCTTGGTGTGTTTCACCATGTTTCGCATTCATTTCACTCCTCGTTTAGAGTAAGTTAGAATGGTGGTGTGTATCCCTAAGTATTTATTGGGTAATGGTGTTTTTTTTGAGCTAGTGAGTTTTGTGAGGTGTTGTGATCCTTATCTCCAGACTGTGGCACAATAGATGCTTCAAACATCAGGGCTTCAGCCATATGCCTCAAAGTTAAGCTTTTCACCCAATCAATAAATCGCCAAAGGTGTGGGGAGCTCGACTAAGATCCTAACTCCACCACTATGGTGAGGTAGTTTCTATGTTTCTATTATGGTTCCTCATCACTGTGAACTTCCTATTATTGAAAAGATCATGGTGGACTTACCCCTCACACAGTTTTTGTGGTTAAGGCTTCTCAGATATGGGTTTTTGATTAATGTCCCTATGTGGACCACCTATGTGAATCGACTGCTGTCTTAGTTTTATCTATTTTTAGGTGGGGAGTGTTGGGTAGTCCCCAATTGTGGTTTTAGTATCCCAATGATTGGGTTCCTTCCCATCCCTACCCTGAGTGGTGGGGGTTCTTAGGTTCGTGCAGAATGTGTTGACCCATTTCTTCTCTCCTCCGTTCGAGAGTGGGTGATTTGAATGTTCATGTTGTAATACTTATCTTGTGTTTGTAGGTTATTGTGGGAAAGTTTTGGTAGGCCGGTGTAGGTAAGGTCTGATTCTATTTCATGTTAAATTCTTGTTTGTTCATTTCTAGTTGATTTCTAATGGTGTGGAGACCCACTATGGGACTCAAAGATCTTTCCTTTATGGATTTTTTAGATTCCAGTTGTGTTTTAATGGTGGGGAGTTTGTCCCCCCCCACCTCCCCCACCCCCAAATCATTGGATTTCGTGGGTGATCTTTGGTTTGTGTGATCATTGGGTCCATTGGGAGAAGGACTAACAATCTGGTTCTTAGTTTTTTTGTGAAGGTAGTGGATTTATCTTTCTGTTGATTCTCAAGAAGTGGTTGTGAGTTGGAGTTTTTGGTAAGAGGCTTAAGTTCTATTAATGGTGGATGATATTTCCTTGGCTTGAGAGGATAGACTATATGGACAATAAATCCTCAAGTGTTGATATTTTTTCTGGAAATTGTTATGGATTTCTGGGGGTGGAAAGCATTAATGGTGGGGAGAATTGTCACACCCAGTTTTTCATGTCTTGGTTGTGATCTGGTTCATTGGGAATCCTGATCCTTTTTCTTGGTATTTGGGTGGGATGAATGTTGAGTTTTGAAGTGCCATCTATGTCTAATTATCCTACCATGGGTTAACCTATATTTTTGGGATTTTTTGGAGAAAATGGAAATTTTTTGCACAAAATGGGGTTGTGCATGATTTGGGTGCATGATTTACTAAACCGTGCAACCAAACCATGCGGCCAACCTAGAACACAAAAAATGTGAATTTCCAAGTTTCCCCCCAGCATGCTTATTAGAACCAAATATTCCCAAATCTTATTCCCCTGGTTTTTCTAGACTTAAGGAGCCTCTCCATTTATTTCCAATCCATTCCCTCTCCTCTAAGGGTGTGGATCTATAGGAATATGAAGAGTTATTTAGTTTTCATGGTGAGTTTCCTCCTCCTTTCTCCTCATTCCTCCTCCTCCTTCCATTATTTCTTGGATCTATCTTCTTCCCCGGTCATTCATGTACTAGGTTTCTATTATCCAATAATTTTTTATGAGGTTTCATTCTTTTAGGTCTATTCTTTATAGTTTTAGGGTTTATAAACGCTCAGGAAGGTGATATCGGGTGTGCATTTCAGTTCTACAAAGGATTTGAGGTAGGTTTCCCATTGAACATGTCCTTTTTATTTAAGATTCATCCTTTTCATGGTATTTTCACCCTTTAAAAATTCTAATTATTGTTTTACAAGCCTTAAATAACTTTATTTTGTGTGGAAAGTGGTGTTTATGCCTTGTTTTTTGAAAAGTAGTGTTGTTTTGATATAAAAGTGCACACCAAGTGTTTGCTTAAATTTTATGTTATGTTTAACATTCATTTTGTGATTTTTAGTAACTAGTTTATAAATTTAAATAAATTCTTTGCATTATAATTTGGTTTTATAACCTTTTTAGTGTTAAATATAATTTGATTTGTTAAATGTTGCAGGACTCGTTTTCAGGAAAGTGCCTGGTTGGATTTTATGTGCTCAAGTTGATATAAAATGATTCATTTGGATTATAAAAAATATTAGAATCAGGTTAATAAATGTTTTTTGGTTCCTTATGTGAATTAAAATCTAGTTTTTGGGTTTTATAATGACATTATTATGTGTTTTAGGGTTTTTGGCATGTAATCCCGATAAATGGCCTATTTGGAATCTTTATAGAAATGGATGGGTTTTGAATGTGTAACCTGAATTTTTAAGGGGTTTAAGTAAATGTTTTATTTCTTCCAATGGTTTGTTTACACATATTTATGAATATTGTAATTTTTTATTTTGATAAATGCTCTTTTTGTGAAGAATGCTTAAAGGCTTGTTTGGCATTTTTCTTATAAAAATGGTTTTCATGTGTACTTCATGTTGTATAACTTGGGGTAATTTTATGATTCATGAAAATAATTTATTAAATGGTTTTTGGGATACCAAATCTATTTTGATATGGTATTGGTGGGATTTTTTACTTAAAATAGTATTTTTGAATGGATTTTATGTGCAAAGCCTCGTTAAACTCATTCAAGTTGTTTTATGAAAATTTTTAGTGGTTTATTAACCATGAAAGAAATGTGAAACTTGGTTTTAGGATGATTGGTGTTTGTATTATTTGGAAAAAGTCATTTTCAAGTGAAAATTGTATTTGATAACATGTGGAACTTGATTGATCATAATGAGGGAAACTCGTGTATCTAGGTGGGCAGATGTGTATTTGTATACTAGTGATTCGGAGTGGTTTCATCCCTGTTTCACATAAAAAGTTTGACAATGAAAACACTAAATAAACCATGATGAAGTTTGGGACCACTAGGTTATGGGTATTCTTCCCTAATAGTGGATCATGTAGGAGAAACATATATTTTTTATGGTTAATTTTCACCGAGATACAAGGTACCAGGGTCCCACAGCTAGCTAGTGCCTAGGGGTGTCCCCGTGACTTATGATTATTGGATATTTTGTACTCACTATCATCATTTAGTGTGTTTGGTTGGTAAATTCAGCAGCATTTGTGTTTCATTTAAAAGTTTACATTCTTTAAATCATCCCTATTGAAAATTGTTTTCATTTCAAAGTTGCATCTCTTTGAAATTGGTTACTAGCATTTATTTTTTGTGAAAACTTGAAATCATTTTTATTCCATAATGATTTTATAATGGTACCCGGTTTGGAAAAACATAATTTTATATATTGTATTTCAAAATTGAAATTGATTATTCTTTTATTTTAAAGGAAGTGCATTGGGAATAGAATATTGGGAAAACCTATTGAGTTTTAATACTCATGCCTATAGTCTTCTTCAATTTTTAACCATTGTGTAGGTTTTGAATTATGTATGATCACCTTGGGAGATGTGTGATTATTGTGTTGGAGTGTGACTAGTGGGGTCACATGGAGTTAGTTTTTTATCAGGTTTGGTCAGTTGAGTTGTTTTTTTTAGTTGTCCTTTCACTTTTATATACAAAAAAAAAATTCAGTTCAACTATTATATAAATGTGTTTTGGGATGTCTGTTTTTTTTCCGATGTTTATTTAATTGTTTATATGTGGGAGAAATCATTCCCTTATCACTATAAAGATTCCCTTGATGCTTTTCACCATCCCAAGAGGATCAGGAATGCCTCTTGGGACTTATCGCAGAGCGGCCCAGGTGACCGGTTCAGGGTCGATTCAGTATGGTTTGTGACACATAGTCTCTTCAAAATATCATATTTTATTAATTTCATTGGAATATAAAATAATTTCACTGAAATCCACGAATTTCACACCTTTATAGAAGAATATTTTATGAAAAATAATTAACCAAAACAATTAACATAAAATTCAATATTTCACCTCCATAAATAATATATATCACTATAATAACAAGATAAAAATATCTATACATCCATCTAGAAGTACAATAATGTGATATATTAATATTATTATTATTATAAGATCAAAGTTTTGAATCGCCAACATCAATTAACTATAGGATATAAATTTCATCAATATAAAGATCCACCTCATATAATTACTTCATTAACACAATTGAAATCAAAAAAATATTCCTCTTAAATATGAAACTACATCATTCCAATTAATTCAAAACATATAATATGTATAGATTTTAACAATAATATAGATGATTTTTTGAGATAAATAGAATATAGTGAGAGAAAAAATATGAATATATCTATAAATAATAAAATTAATATGATTATAATAAAATAATCTAACATTACTAATTAATTAAAACCTTTGAGAGTGTTTCAAAAGTCACCCCATGGATTCTCAAATTTCATAAAAGTCATATTGGTTTGATTATTTGTGTTAAATATAATTTTGTAAGTGATCATAATTCATATAAGTTAAATTAATGTTACATGCATGGTTATTTGAATGGTTTACCTAATCATATAGCTAAACTTGAATTTTCCTTTATTGAAAAATATAGAATACATTTCTAGGTAAAATGTTCTTCCCAACCATGGATCTAAGAATGTATTATTATCTTTTTAAAATAATAAAAATATATGGTTTCATTCAAAGTGTACCTAACCATATAACTAATAATTCATCTTTATAAAACTTCCCTAAACATCAATAATAAATATAAATTCATGTCAAATATATACACCAAGGTGAAAAACACTTTCCAAACCCAATATTGCACAAAAATTTCACTGTTTCGATCACCTAACTCACCATTCCACACACACAAATATATAAAATAGAAATTCACATTAAAATTTTAAAATGTTTATAGTGATCCTACATTTTCTTAAATGGTTATTCCATCATTGTTTAAGATAAACAACATAAAATCATTACAATCAAGGATCCAAAGGATTAGTGTCTTGGGAAAATTTGTATCATACATCACGTTATTCATGAAAAAATATAAAATATAAATTGTACTTCTTCTTTATCCTTTCTAATATCATATTTTATTTATTAAATTTAATAACCTATGGATATACATCAATGAAATGTGTGAGGTAAAATCCAATTAAGAGGATGAATAAGGGTCATGAATCAATATAACATGGGTGAACATAATCATCATCATAATATGATAAATGTAGGATCATCATCAAAATCATGAGGTAAAAAATTGTTAAAATCATGTAATATAGAAATGCATAAAAATGAAACATCTGGTCATAGATTTCAAATATAACACATAGTTATAAACAAATCCAACATCATTTTCACACATAAAATATGTTCATAATCATAACATTATCTTTTTTAATAAGGACAGAATCATGTTCAAACATAATACAAATAATCTCATAAGATAAACCACGTACCCAATGAATGTAGGGATATATAATTTTGGGCCCACCTGTCAAATCATAATATTTATATAATCTAGAATTCCAAAAAGAATGTATTACAATCATAATCATTAATTAACCAAAGGAAATGAATGTTTGTCAGGAGAATTTCATAGATCATGATTTAATGAATAAAATTGGGGTTTCCAAATGAATAATGGGAAAGAAACATTTGGCATAAGAATCATAATTCTTTAGTGAATACGAATTAACTCAAGATAATTCAATGATGTGTTTTGGATAGAATATTTCTTTTTGGAAAATATTTTTATTTGTCATAAAATCAAGTGGGAAAAATATATATTAGAAAAAATAAATATAACAATAATAAAATGTTATTTAAGGCATATTAGAAGAGTATCCATACCTAATATTTTGCAAAATAGGGATAAAGAAAAGAAAAAGTACATGGGTTTATGATTCCCTTTACCTTTATTCCCTCTTTATTTCTTCACTTTTGTGCCTCTTGAATAATAGAAATGGGTTTATTGAAACATTGATTAAAAATTGAATTATTGTAATTTTTTCCAATATTTTTCAATTATATTCATTTGATTATATTTATTAATTTCCTTGGATATATGGTATCCATTTTTATATCATGTTTTAAATAAAAATTTCCCATTTTTCTTTTATTTCACTACATTGGCCAATGTAATTTATTAATTAGTATAATTAATTAAAGAATATGATAATACATTTAATTAAATGTTTATATATTATATATATTTTATAATATCCATCCATGATGATTGTTATTTATGTTTTATTGGAAATGTATTTGTTGGTGGTTAACCAACCTTTGATGAGACATTGTTTTGTCAAAGAGAAATAGAATTTTGAAATTTATATATATAGAAAATAAAATAATTATAGTAGGTTAACATCATTAATATATTTTTAACATTATTCAAAATTAATAATATCTGTTTTTTTATGAATTTTTTGTTGAAAAAAGTATGATACGAGGAAGAAGAAATAAAAAAAGAAAACTAGATAGAAATTTGCATAATCCTCAGTGTAGATTCTCTCGTACGTCACTAAAAATCCCATTATGTTTGGAGAGTGTATTACTCCAGAATGTCCCTCAGTATTCTAATGGGGTTTAGATAGAGGATTTTGGAAGATTATTGGATCTGGTAAGAGAGGTATGAGTGATTTACCATGGGGAGAGAGAGGGGTTTTATACTTGAGGAGAGAGGTATTTTTAGAATAAAATATTATATCAAAGGTAAACATGTAATGGTGAATTTTTAAAAATATAAATCATGTATAAATATAAAATAATGGATTTAATATTTTAAACCACCCTTATAATTCTATTTAACTATATTATTAAAAAGAAAGTGTAAAAAATAGAAATTTTTATTTTAAGGAATCACATTGATTTTAGGTTTTGGAATGTTCTTTTTAGGTTTTGAATTTAAGTTTATATTTTTTTAATGACTAATTATTGAAATGAAATATATCATTGATGATAATAATTTTCTTTAAAGTAATATTTTATTATTATATCATAAATTTTGTTATTTAATATTCACTAGTTATATAAAAACTATATTTTTACTATTCACCCAAAAAATTGAAGTATTTTAGAAAATAAAAATATATATATACTTGGATAATTTTGACATTATGATTTGAAACTTGATAATAATTTTATCAAAAAACATAGCTACAATATGTAATTTTAATTTTGAATATTAAAATTATGATTTTTTTGAAATACTTTAAAATACAGTTTATTAAAAATGTGTTTATATTTCCTTTGATATTTTTCATCATGATATTTATTTTTTGTTAATATAATATTCATATTTAATTAAATATATCATGATAAATATTATTTATATCAAAATTTATTATGTTGAGGTAGAATTACTATTCCAATGGTCAGGTTACTATTCTCAACGGTCTAGTTACTATTCTAATGGTCGCATTACTATTCGAGTGGTCACATTGTCTCCAATAAATACCTCTAATTTCATTCATTTATTATTCAACTCAATTCCCCTCAATGTTTTATATTTCCATTTTCTATAATTTTTCTTAGTTTACTAATATTTTTTTTTCCCTATAGTGCTTTCAACGAGGGTGATGATTCTAGTAGCTTGGGATGGTCAATATTTTCCCATTTTTTATTTTATATTTCAAATTTCTTGTCTAGTTGTAAGGATTATAATTTTAATTTCATTCATTTATGATTAATGTAAAAGTATATATTAATGAAAAAATGTTTTTTCTTGTTTTTCTATATTTTGTATGTGTATAATATTATAAAATATAATACAGCACATATTTATTCAAAAAGAAAAAATTTATAATAAACACTAGGTTGTTAAATAATTCCACCCTTCAGAAATTCATCTATAAAAATTTCAACTCAAAGTCTCGATTGAGAATAGATGAGGCTACTTATGTTTCATTGTTTCCTCTAGTATTCATGTCACATCTTCATACTTATGGTTCCTCCACAACACTTTGACAAGGTGGGTTTTCTAGCTACATAGAACATTGTATATATGGTCTAAGATCTTTACTATATTCTCTTTATATGATAGTTATATCTCGAGAAGTACCACCTTTGGATTTAGTACATGTGTGGGATCAGTTATGTACTTTATCAGGAGTGATACATGAACACGTCATGAACATAAGTCATACTTGGTGGAAGTTAAAGATGATAGGCCACCACACCTATATGATCAAAGACCTAAAACAGGATAGTGTACCTTGGGTTGAGCTTCCATTTCTTTTCAAATTATGTGATTCTTTTACATGATCATATTCAATGAAAAACATTGTCTCCAACATCAAACTCCAAGTCCATTTAATGGTTTTAAGTATCTCATTTTTCCAAATCTATATATCATTTATATTTTTTTGTATGGATTTAACCACCACTATCACCTCTTTAATATGATCAGGTCCATGTAGCTTTCATTTACAAACTTTATCCCAAACTATTTTAGATCTACATCGCCTCCCATATGAAGATTCTTATGGATCCAATTCTACTCTTGAGTATTTGCTATTGTTATATGAGAACTTAATCGATAGTAGATGTTGATACCATCCATTATTTAATTCCATTGAGAAGGATATTATAATTTTATTGAGAATCTAAATAGTTCACTCAGATTGGATATTATTTTTAGGGTGATAGGTTATACTAAAATACAATTCAGTACTCAAAATATATTGAAGAATTATCCATAATTTATATTTAAACCTTGAATCACAATCAGAGATGACTGAAAGTGGAACCCTAGGAAACCTCACCACTTCCATCACATATATCATGGCATGTTTTTCAAGAAAAAAATCATCCTAAATACCAATTAAGTAAAATTCTTGGTGAGTTGATCCACCATAACCCATATCGCATTATATATATTGGATTTCTTCAAGAGACCAGTGAAATATTACATAATGACATTCTCCAATTTACATGAGGGTATGGTAAATTGTTGAATCATCCCTTTTTACATCTATTTCTCTTCTTTATCATGTTGACATACCAAACACCATATTATAATACTCCATAATCTCTTTCTTCATGTTATCCAACCACAAGTTCTCTCAAAGATCACAGTACATATTTTTACTTCTAGGATGGTTGAATATCGGTGAACTGTGTGTATTATCCATTAGATCCTTATATATCTTAGGCGATGCATGAAAAAAATCCTCATTCAAAACTGAATCACACCATCATCATCGATGTGGAACTCATGTAGCTTCCCTTATATTATTTCATTCACCTTATTTTGTAGCTATGATTCATCCCTTTATGCCTCTATGATCTTATATTGGATGGATGGTTGGGAAATAATTTGGTAAAGGTAGGATGTATTACCATATATTATGATTTCATTATACATTATTTTAATATACATGATGATAGGGTTTTCTCAATTCACTTCATTGATAAAGTTTTAGGTTATTTTCTTCTAAGAGAAATAACTATCTTATTTTCCGTTCCTAGACACTTGTTAATAAATAAAACTTAGTCATTGATTATCTATAAAAATATTCTTTCACACATTTTTAAGTAATTCAATGTTAATATATACGTTACAATCTTATGATTGGTATATATGTCACACTTCTCACTATAGAGATAGTTTGAAAAAATCTTTAAGAGAAGATTATAGATACTAACTCTAGACCATGCGTTTAGTAGTTCTGTTCATGGATCTTCAACTTTCATGAGGAATAGTATATAACTTTATCATTCTTAATGAGTATAAAACACAATATTATATTTGAATAATTACTATATATCACAAAACCTTCCCCAGTTATTGGTTGTGTGAGTAAAGGCATAGTGATTAGCTTCTTCATGAGCTCCTTAATTGTTTTCTCACATTATTCTATCCAGACATCCTCTACCCCCTTTTTTTGTTCACTTATTTAGTGGACTATAAAATCAATATATATTTCTCATAAAATAATACTAGAACCCTTTTAATTAATGAAAACAATATATTTCTGTGATATTAGTGGGTATAATTCATTACTCAATTGCTTATACCTTTGAAGGGTCTTCATAAATTTCCATACTTTTGATCACGTTCCCTAAGAATGAAACTCTATGTATCTAGAAGTCACACTTTTTAAAATTATAATATATTCTCTCCTTTCTTAATGTCACCAAAACAATACTTAGATGGTCTTCATGTTCCTCTTTTATCTTGGAATAAATGATAATATCATCAATAAATACTACCACAAATTTGTTGAGGAAGTCTCTAAAGACACCATTCATCAAATCTATAAATATTTTAGGGTAATTAATATGTCTTAATAAAATCACTATGAACTCATAGTTCCCATAACTAGTATAAAAGGAACTCTTATGAATATATTCTTTCTTAATAATTATTTGATGATATCCAGAATGAATATACACATTTGAGAAGTATGGAGATCCTCATAGTTTATCAAACAAGTAATCAATACTTTCTAAAGGATATTTTTTATTTATAATGATCTAGTTGAGCTATCAATAATTGATAAATAGCCTCATTGATCCATCATTATTCATGAAAAAGAGCACTGGTGCACCCCAAGGTGATGCACTAGGGTATAAGAATGCATTTCCCAAATGCTCTTATAGCTACTTTTTTAACTCCTCCAATAACACCCCAATATTTCATAGTATGTTATCTCTTCAAAGTAATTCAATAACTTATGCTACAAGCAACACTGAGTTCAAGCACACCATGACTTACCAAACTAGTTGTTCAAATGCAGTTATGAATAGTATTAAATTAATTTTGTATTTTATATATTCCATATAATTTTAACATCCAAATTATGTTTTTCTTAGACATAATATAATAACAAATTCATTTTTTCAGATAAAGGAAGCGTTTTTTAGAGAATGCAATTTTACCACCTTTTAATGGAAAACCCTTTTTAAAACCAATATTTTACAATTTTATATATTCAATTACATGAAATTAAATTCTTATTTAGAATAGGGATATAAAAATTTATTTTGGATAAATTTTTGGTACTTTTCGGATAACTTTCATATTTTGATGAATAGTTAAAAATACTAAATTTTAATTGAAAAAACTTTTTTAATTGAAATAATTTATAGTGTTAAATTATGAATTTTAATGGTTTGTAAGTATAATTAGATTATATTTTTATCATTTAATACAATATAGGTCATTATAAGTAATTTCATATTTAAATTTGACATAAACACATGTCAATCTATTAATAGTTTTTACTTTTTAAAAACCCGCTTTTTGGTTTTAACAATGGAAATTAATTTTAAATTAATTAATGAAACTTGTATGTTTTGAATTTGGTAAAATTGAATTCATTTTTTATATCAAAATTATCTTAGGGTTAATTTTTGGTATTTTTCAGAAAACTTTCAATTTTTGATGAATAATGAAAAACATTGTGTTATTGTTTAAAACCGACTTTTTATTTAAATAATTAGTTATTTTATTTTAATTTATTTTAGGACAAAATAGATATATAATACCTATATATTTTCAATTTAATTCATTGGAGTTATTTTATAATAATTTTATATATATATAGTTTTATTGAACTTTTAACCGTCTTTTACCCACCTTTTAGGAGCATTTGCAAATTTGCATAAAACTAAATTTTACTACTTTTGTGAGTTGAATTTCAAAAATATGAGAGACATTGTTGATATCAGTAAGTAAAATTTGGTTCAATAAGATGAAAATAATTTTTTTTGAATAGTAACTTTTGACTTTTATTTACCACAGTTAAAAGTAAATAGGGTAATTAAAGGTAAAAATGATATTATAATTACCCTAACACATGTCATAATTTTATTGGATAAGTGTAATTATACCAAAAACAACCTTAGGAATAAAATATGATCCTTTTGGTCCACTTGTATTAGATTAGGAAATTTATTATTATTTTATTTAAAGAAGAGTTAAAAGTGTTAAATTCAAAGTTTAATAACTAAACCATTTTTAATATAGGGTTATACATAAGATAAATTTGACTAAAAATATTAATTATAAATATAAAAATATTTCCTACATCATGGTATTTTATTTATAATTTTTAGACATTAAATAATTAAATTTATTTATGACACAATGATGATGCAGTAATTACCTTATTAATGAAAGAATCAAATAAATGGTATTATAAATATTAAAATAAATATAATTTCAAAGTTTTTATGAAATCAACGAATTTTATAGGTGAATATGACATGTTATGGTTGATTAAATGTATCTTTTCTTAATTATAAAGTTTTTATGACTTTCACAAAAAACAAATACTAAATAGTGTCAAAATTGACATAAATGGATTTTTAAAACAAATATTATATTATTAAATTATATAATATTTCTAAAAATATAAGTTTAGTCAAAAGGGATTAAATAATATTATATATGTCATTAATGAACCACTTGAGGTTCTCTTTCAAGTTTATAGTAAGTTTATTAACCATATAGTGTAAGAATACAAGAAGACAAGGTAAAAGTTAAACTATTTAACTAATAGTTAAATCTAAAAGATAAGGTTAATATGGTGACCTAAACTTGTATAAAACCTATTGGTTGAGAGGATTTATACCCATATCCACCTTATATTCTAAATAAATCAATTTTAATCCATTATAAATCGAAAATTATTTTATAATAAAATAATATTTTAAACTTTTCCTAAAGTGACCCTCAACTCTCTTATAAAAGGGTACTTCCCCTTCTCTTAATTTAACACCTACATAGCCATTTGGATCGTCCAACCCCTGATAAAATATCATCCCAACTACCCTCAATCTGACCTAGAGTCCTTACTTTGATCATAAAGCCAACCTAAGTAGCTCTTTTGATCAACTCAAAAGGAAACACCCGAAAAAGAGGTAATAATTTCACCACCCTCTTTCAAGTTCTTTTCTTCTTCCACTTCCTCTTTATTGTTTATTTCCATACCAAAATAATAAATCCAGTACCTCTAACATACTATTATTTTATTATAAATATGGTACAACCATATTCATTATTCTATCCATCCTATGAATGACAAAGTCACCATACGTGCATACGTACGGCCTACCGTCTCCACGTCGTGGTGTAGTTTGTTATTCAAACACTTAATTATTTTGATGGGTATAATAATGAGTATAACTGATATAAATAATAAATATAACATGTTAATTATTTTTTATATATGATATACCATCCAATTATATATGATTTCACCATCAATATAATGATATTGTCTCTCTTGCGTACTTATGAATTACCGTCTCCATGAACGTGATGAGATTCATTACCCATCATAATCATTTAAGAATAATTTTCATTATATGATTCAAAATAATGTTCAATAACATAATATCATTATGTATATAAATAAAATACATCCTATTCATAAAAAACATGGCATACGTAACCAATCATATAAAGGAAAACGAATCAGTTAACACCTGAAATAAAGATACTACTGAAATATAATTAACAAAAGAAATATTAGAGGATCATATATGATATCATATTTAGGTATATAGTTATTATATAATTTAATAACAATGTTTTAACTATTATATAGGAGGTTAATATACCATCTACTAAGGAAAATTACAAGTTAAGGGATAATTTTACAATCTCTTTACTTATCAGAGATTGTTAATACATAAGTATCTACTGGGACCTCTTTATCATCCACATCCGTGTTTTCTTAAAAATGTATTTCAAAACATTTTTACTTTTTACTAGACTATGGGCTAAATTCATTTATACCCTTATTTGACATAATATGTTTTTAAAGGAATCTTTTCGTCATTTTCCAAACAAGGTACTTTATGACCTTTTCGACAAAATTAAGGTAAGAATGTATTTTTTAACTTATACGGTGGGTGCGGATATATTCTGCCGTTATAACATCATCGAATATTCCCTTACAATATTATAAGAATATTTTCAAAATAAATGTTTTCTTTTATAATTATGTTACTTTTAAATTATTTCAAAAAAATAAAAAGATATTTCTCTCACATAGTTTTGATTTCATCTATGTCAACATCCTTTGATGGATTTTACACTTGTTTGAAATTGATTAATTATGATACAAATCTTCAATATTTTATTGAAGGTTTTGAAATATTCTTGACTATGGATGTGTTATTTTTATACCATTCATTTTTTATAGATAAATTATTAACATTTCGTATGCTAGTTTTAGTACAAATATTTATGTTATGTTTAAACATTTTCATATGAGGAATGCATTGGACTTAGTAAGTGACAGGTGGAGCCTACTATAGATCCTCGATGCATCAGTAGGTCTCATGAGACAAACTAGTGTCTTGGAATAAGGACTTGATAAAATCATATTTGTAGTCTTAGCACGAGGCCATGAGTATGTGGTTATGATGTTCGGCATTATGCATTCCATCATTATGAAATTGGCTATTGATATTACATGTTATTATTAGACTAGTATAATACCCATGTGAATAAGTAAATGGAACTATTTGATTTATGTTTCCCATATTATGCAGAATTTTATATTTAAAAGGCTTATGTTTTAGTCTTTTACATTGCCTTAAATATTTATGCTTATTTATAAAAGTTTCCAATATATTGTTATCCTTACTGAGCATCTGAGCTCACCCCTTTCTATGTTTTATTTTTTCCAGGATGCAAAGAAGTATATTATAACTGACCTATAGGGATAGTATAAGGGATATTAATGTGGTCAATGGATACAATGTTTTTATTGTTTTTCATTTTATAATGTAATGTAAAACTTATGAATGTATCTAGTACTTCCAAGGCTACTAAACTGACCGGTATTTTGGGATTTTATCCCTTGTGATCATGCCAATTTTATGTAATAATGCACTGACTCTAGGTAATTGGGGTCGGGGAGTTACACCTCCAGTTCAATAAAGATCATCCTATTAGAGAATTTGATGATTGGAGTGACACCAGGTATATGTTCCACTGATAACTCTACCTCGTGATCTGTGGGAGGTCCCGGAAACTCTTTATGAAATAGGGTATTTTTTTCCCAAAAAAATACAATTCCCTCCAAGTTGATACCTTCCTTTCACTCAAACATTTTGGAAGTTATCTTCCTTATAGGATATCAAAAACCACACAATTGATAGATTATAAAAAGGATATTCATGATATTCAATACATTTTTAAAGGATATGTAGATGATTCAGAATATTAAAATAGATTTTATTTTCCCAAAAGTTGATGTTTGATGTATATAATTATATTCAATCGATGCCTAATATAGTTTAAAATTATACTAAGGTAAGTATTAGGAGATTCAATGTAAGAATCGTTACATAGATTCTTATAGGAGAATATTCGGATACTTGGGTTTCAATGAATTCTCCACTAGGAGTTTTTTACAGAAATAACTAGTTCATGTTATTAGGGTTTCAATTCAACAATTCAAGAAAACATTCAGGATATAAATCAATGCTTAAAACTTGAATCAATTTAAAAAACATCATTTGTTCAGTGAAAATGATGTATACCTTGAATGATTCATTTTCATGATCTACCTCATCTGTAGTGATAGAATATTCTTTCCCTTTCTCCTTTTCCTTTGGTGGTTCTTGATGCTAATTACCCTCAAGGAATCATGCTTTAGTGAACTAGAATTCATAGTTCCTTTACATCCTATATTTAAATAATTGAACCATTAGTGGTGCATTAGAAGGTACCTTCTATTTCTCTATCATGTTGGTTGGGCTCTTCATGTATCTTTGATATTATTTAGCTTTGTTTTCTTCTCTCCCACAAATCATTCAATTCCACACCTCTTTTAAGAAACTTATCATGATTTTTATTCCCACATTTTGACATGTGGGTACTTGGATCCTCTTTTCTCCTTTTTAATTTGACTCACCTTATTGAAACTCTATTCATCTCAAATTATCTCCATAACTATGATACCAATCTACTAACTCCATCTATACTTTGAGAGACCACCAAAAAACTTCTTCATAACTCCTATAGTCTCAAAAAGATAGATCCTTTCGAAGGTGTGGTTTTAAAACCCTAATGAATCAATCTATTTTTCTATCATTATTGATAAAAAATCTGACATATATCTTGTAATTCTTGGGATGTTTTCCTCATAATCCGTGACATATTCGCCTTAATTTTTCATCAAATTCATGAATTATCTCACTATCTTTATTCAAAAAGGTCCTGGGAAATTCTTGTTAAGAAATATTTTCTTAATGTATTCTAACCCCAACTCTTCCATTTTATCCCTCAGTTTGGTGTTTTTTTCAATTCCCACCATTGATAGGATTTTCTATCTAAATGATAGAACACAAGAGTCACTTTATCCATCTCAAAATAGTGGAGGAAAAAAATTTCTTCACCATTGAGTTACCCATTATTCTACGACAAGTGGATCATATGTTCTACTAAACTTCGGTGTCCATTTCCCTATAAAGGACTCAATGGATAGTTTCTCCTTATTTGGTGAGGATAGATATTCCCTATGATTTAGGTTCTTGTTTTTAGCATGAGAAATCTAGGTAAGAATTGCCATAATGTTTTGAACTCCACCTCCCATAGAATTGGGGATGTCATTCAGACAGTCACTTCCTTGTCCCTCGTATGGTTTGATCTCGTGGATTCTTCTAGTTCCCACTATTTTCTAATATAGAGAATTTTTTAACAAGGAATAATTCAAAAAATTAGGGATAATTTATACTTTTTTGAAATTAACTATAAATTCATATCTTATGGGATTCCTATGTATATCATTTTCTAAAAATATTATTCTAAGTTTTTTATCTATATATATATATATTACTTATAGAATTCACTCTTGTATTCTAATCCTAATTCCAAAATTAAATAAACCAATCTTAGATACTAATTATTGTGTCCCTACCTTTTCATACAAGATTATTCCATCATTTGAAGATAGACAACATAAAAGTATTACAAACCTGTATCCAAAGGTTTAGTTTCTTGGGAAAATTAGGACCATAAATCACTTTATACAAGAAAAAAAATAGAAATTATTAAAAAACATTCTCCTTTAACCTTTTTATGTTTGAATTATCCTTAGTACATCTAAACACCTAAGGATATTCATCAAAGATATGGGTAAGCTAAAATCTTGGTAAGATAATGAATAAGGTTCATGAATCAATATTAAATCAGTGAGAATAATCATTATCATCATATCATAAACATTTTAAAAAAAATAAAAATCATGATGGATGCAACTTATAAAGGTATGGATTATGGAAATGTATAAAAATAAAACATCATGTAATAGTGTTCAAATACCCCCACATACATGCAAACAAATCCAAAATCATGTTCAAGCATAACATATGTGTATAATCATAACATAATCATTGTGTACAATTCTAGAATCATGTTCACATATAATACATATTATCTCATGATATACATCACATTAACTAATGAATTAGAGGGATATATAATTCTTGGTCCACCCATCACATCATAATATTTACATAATCATTCATGAAATATAGAATGTATTACAATCATAGTCATTAGTTAAACCATGGGAAGGAATGGGTTTTAGGAAAAGTTTATCAATAATGATTTCACTAATAAACATGGAGTCCCAAAATGAAAAATTAAAAATAATATATGGTATAAGAATAAAAATTATTGAGTGAATAATAAATAACTCAACAGAAGTAAAAGATTTTTTTTCTAAAGAAGTGTTCTATTGTAAAATCGTTGTATTTTCCAAAAAATCAAGTAGAAAATATTTCTATCCCGGAAAAGAAATGATAATAAAAATTAAATTATATTTTAGGAACATTATAGTAGTATTCATACAAATTATTTTGTGAAATAATGATAACCTAAAAAGGGTTTTAGGCTCAATATTCCCATTAACTTTATTCCCACTTTACTTTGTCCCTTTTGAACCTCTTGAAAAATAAATGTACATTTATTAAAATACTGATTAAGAAGTAAATTATCTATATTTTTACCAATATTTATAAATTATATTAATTTTATTATATTTCTTAATATCCCTAGTTATAGGGTAGTCATTTTGATTTAATGTTTTTCTTAAAAAATTCTCATTTTCCACGATTTAACTACATTGTTCAATATAATTTATAAATTAGTATAATTAATTCCAAAAGAATATAACACATATAATTAGATGTATATATATTATTTATAGTTCATTATATCAATCCTTGATGAAGTTTATATGTTTTGACTAGGAAATATCTCTATACGTGGTTAACCAACCTTTGATGAGACATTATCGGGAGAGTGAGAAAGAGAAATTTAAAATTTATATACATATTAAATATGATACGTATAGTAGTATACCATCATTAATATGATGTTAACATAATTCATAATCAATATTATATGGTTTTTTTTGTGAAAATACTTGTGAATAAATTTAAGAGTTGATGAAAAATAAGTAAAAATAAGAAAAGTTGATCAAAACTTACTTAATCCTTGGTGTATCTTCTCATGTACGCCACTAAAAATACCTTAATGTTTAGAGTTGGTTTATTCCATAACATCCCTAGGTATTATAAGGGTCTTATTATTGAGTATTTTTCATTGGATGGGATTTTTTAAGAGATTTATGAGATATTTTCCAAGGGGAGTGGGGGGGTTATCTATACTTGAGGAGAGCGGTATTTTTAGAATAATATATTGAATAAAATATTATTTCAAAGGTAAAACATGTAATAGTGATTTTTTTACAATTCAAATCATATATAAATTTAATATAATGGTTTTAAGACTTTATATCCCATTTATAATTCTAATTCATCAGTTTATTAAAATGGACAGTAGAAAAAAGGGAAGTTATTTTAAGATATCACTTTTGACTTTAGGTTTTAGAAAGTTATTTTTTGATTTCGAAATTCATTTTATTGTATTTTTTAGAATGATTTATGAAATTAAATATATCATGTCCTATCCTAAAGTGATATAAAGTATTAATTAATTATTACATTTTAAATGATGTAATTTAAATATAACAATTATATGAAAAGCTATAATTTTAATATTCATAAGAAAGTTGATGTATTTTTTAAAAATTTCAAAAATCACCATTGAATAATTTTTGACATTATGACTTCGAAAATGATATCCATTTTATAAAAATAAATTTCTAAAATATGTGATATTAATTTTTAATATAAAAATTATGATTTTTACAAAACACTTTGAAATACAGTTTATTAAAAATGTGATTATATTTACTTGGGTTTTTTAGACAAGATATTTATTTTTTTGTATAATAATATTCATCTTTAATTAAATTGATCATGATAAATTTTATTCATTTAAAATTTTATTATTTTTATATAACATTACTATTCTAATGGTCAGGTTTATATTCCCAATAGTCAGGTTACTATTCCCAATGGTTAGGTTACTATCCCAACGGTCACATTGATATTCTAATAGTCACATTACCTACTATAAATACCTCTACACTACTTCGTTAATTATTCAATTCAATTCCCCTCAAGGTTTTATATTTCCAATTTCTATAATGATGCTTGGTATACTAATATTTTTTCCTTCTCTACAATGTTGGCAATGAGGGGATATGATTATACTACATTTGGGAGATCCATATTTTCCCATTTTAGCTTTTCCATTTTATTTTATTTTTTGTCTATTTGTAATTTTTAGAATTTTAATTGGTTTCATTGCTGATTAATGTAATATTATTTATTAATGAAAAAAAGTTTTTTGTTGGTTTATCTATATTTTGTATTTGTATAATATTATATAATATAATACAATACACATTTTTTCAGAAAAAAAATATTAATAATAAAATTTTAGTCATTAAATATTTTTTGTAAAATATCTCGTATGGTGATGTATCAGTGTTTTCGGGATGATTGTGTTTGTTTACAAATCTAGTTGACCACATTACATTATGATTTGTGTTGTTGATCTAGATGTTTTGAAGGTGGCGTAATCTCACAATGCTTTCCTTATTTTTGGGCTTCAAATTCAAGATTTTGTATTATGGAAGTGGAAGGATTTATGTATAGAATAATTTTAATATGTGGATTCAAAAAGTGAAATTGAAAAAGGCACAGATTTCACAGAGTAGATGTACTATGCGTATCAAAAAGGAGATATGTGGAACAATAAAGGATGATATCATTTGTGGACAAAGGGGGTGAAATTAAATGTGAACTAAATGATTATGTAGACAAAAATGGAGTTTTCAAACCACAAATGAATTTTCATTTATGGGAGAGAACATTTATTTAAGGGGCACCAAAAATGAATATATGTTCCATATAGACCACATTACAAGTTCAGTACGTGGTTATGGATAATGTTTGTAGGATATTTTAGTAATTTTGATTGGTAGATTTTGTAGTGTTTCATTTCCTATATAAAGGACCCCTAATAAAATCATTAAGGAGAGTGAATTTCATTAAAGAAGACCATATCTGGATGAATTTGGTTGTGTTCAAGGTGGTTCATGAAGAAGAATTTATATAATGAAATTAGTTTGTGAATGAGGAAGTTCATGAAGATAGTTCACAGAAGGGGGTTTGGGAGAATTGTATCTCGCAAATGAAATAGGGTTCTGATTCATCATCCATATGTGATGTGAAGGTAGTTTTCAAAGAAATTGTGTTCAAAGAATCACTCACACTATGTGATATAAAGGTTTTCGTAAAGGGATTAAGGTAGTTCTCAACGTATCAACAATATTTTGAAAAATGTCTCTCTGAAAAGAAAAGGCTACATGGTAAAGTGCATTTAATCTACCAGGAGAGAATGTAGCTACATGGTACACTCAGTGTAAAACTACTATAAGATGATTCATATCAACAGAATATTTCTTTGAAGAATTATTCATCACACTTTCACAGAGAGATCAATTAGATTTCAAATTGTGATTGGTTCTAAAGTTGGAGGGATAGATTGTTTGCTCTGAACATTTTAATAGTAGTGTGATTTAGTGGATTTTTTTCTTAAGAAAATTGACTTTTTATGCTCTTTGGACTTAACCCAAATATGGTGAACCATGTAAAAAAATTCCTTATGCATGTTTTAATTCTCATATTATTATCTACTGTAGGAAGGAGAGAGAAGATTGGTTTCCTAAAGTACAAAACTGTTAGGGTTGGTGTCCTGAGAACCAATTGTTTTCTACTTTGATTACATGAATGTACACTTATTATATATTGTTCATTGTTCTGCATGAATATAATATAATAATGTCCTGGAATATTTGTTGCATTTGTAAGGTCATGGAAGATCCCCACTATTATGAGAACCTTGAAATTCTATAACAATATTCTTAAATAAAGTTCTATGGTTGGATGACATATTATGATAGGATACATAGTATACAGACCGTCATTTGCAAGTTCTCATAAGAAGACGAGACTCTCTCTCATGGAGTTCACACTTTATAATCTCCAAGATGGAAGATTATAAGAACAGACCCACCAGTATCAATTCCTCGTGTTTTTGTGTCATCGGACATTTCTATTTACGAGTGTGTGTAATGGTCCTTAGACTGGAAGATTATCATTAACTCATGTCATGACTCGCGCACTTAGATTTGCTGATGAAAACCATCATGAAGACAGTTGGCGGGAAGTAGGGTACGTTGGGTGTGTCACGAATGACATGTTGTTAATGAATAAGTCAAGGAAGGATTTGTCCCTTCCATATTTATGGAAGAAAATATCTTGGGCCCTTTGATTGAAATAGAACTATCAAATAAATTTAATGGCCATGGTGTCACGATGAGTTTATTTCTGGAAGTCAAAGAATGATAGATCAATCATATAGGTTTATGACACTGTCATGAAACCCTCTTGATAAGATATTGAGACAAAGGGATTAAATTACATAGTAAGCATTTGTATGAGGAGACATGTCAATGCGGCATCAACTTCTTTCTCTTGGGTGCCTTGACCCATTGCTCGACAGTAATCTTGGACTTTAGGCAAGCCCACCTAATTCCAACGAGAAAGATTCCTAGAGAGTCACACACTAAGTGTATAAAAGTATCTCAAGTAGAATAAAGATTATTCCCGTACGTGGTTTAATAATTATTCAAGGAAGCATAAATTGTTTTAATGATGGAGGAAGAATAAAATGAAAACAAGATATACATGTCGTGTATTAAGGATTACACACCGTGTAGTTTTTATGGAAAACAAGTACAGGTCGTGTATTAATGATTACATACCATGTAGTTTTCATTTTGGAAATGAAATGAAAACACAATTACACGCCATGTATTAATTATTACACGTCATGTAGTTTTATGGAAAACAAGTACACACCGTGTATTAATGATTACATGCCATGTAGTTTTTTAGTCGGTATTTTGAGGATATAATATTGTTTTATGATATTTATTATAATCAGCATGGGTGCATGTCAAGGAATTAATTATTTGACATGGGGGTTTTTCAAAAGAGTTGATGAAATAAATAAAATGCGTAATGCGTTTATTTATTGTCATAACTCTATAACCTCAAACCCGATTATAAATATCCTCACAACCCCAACTCTTTTCCTAAGAATCATTGTGCATAACAATTCTAGAGAATTCTCTCAAGACGGAAAGAACTCCTCCCTCCAAGAATGCTCTCAAGACCAAGAGAGATCCACCTCCATCGGATCAAGGCGATCTAAGGTGGACAACAAAAGCAAAGGCTTCTCCACGCTAGCACCCGGAGATTCCTTTGGCAACATCCAGAGATACGTGGTGCACGTGTGGATCACTGCTAAAGGAAGTCTACAATCAGCTTCTACGACGCAATAATTAATCACATCAGAATGTGATCATAAATATCAATGAAGAAAGAACGCCATAAAAGATACTTCTTGTTAATTAATTAAATTAATTATAATCACCCTGTGATGATCTTTCCTTTATGGTTTCGGGACCCTTTTCTTTGTCTATTTTTGTGATTCGATCCTTGGAGACTGGAATTTATCATCATATTGATCCCTGATTGATCATCGCAAATGACAAAAATCCAAGTGGTCACATCCACCCACATTCTTACGCTGTGCCTGGGACCTTCAAGTGGTATCAGTGGGAGGTTACAATGTTGATTATAGTTATTTAATTTTCGTTGATAATTTACGCATTCATATTTGATTCAATTTAAGATAAATTGTTCTATAAAACTTAATGAATGAGATCTATTATTCCTCCTTAATTTCTTGATTCACATCATAGAAACAACCTTTTAATTTTAATTTTGATTAAATTAAAAATAAGTAACTCATCCGTAGGAGCTTCTCTTTCTGTCTATAAAACACAAGAATACACGGCGTGTAGTGAAAACTACACACCATGTACTTAGGTACAACGAACCAGTACTGTTCCACCAAACCACATCGTGTGAATTGAGTATACTTAAGTATTTATTACCCAATGTTAAACAAAAATGAATGGTACGTGGGAACATGAATACACAGTCTGTATGTTGAATCAACACGTCGTGTAGTCCGATCCAGCCCAGGTGAAACCGTGTACAAGGAGAAGCCATGTTCCGCATACATGGGATTTCTAGGCCGGTAATCGCATAACAAGGAAGTACACACCGTGTTATATTAATCTACATGTCGTGTACTCCAAAATTTACAAAGTAAAAGAAAACATGCCAAATCCCCCAGCGTGTACTTTGGATAAAGGGTGAAAAATACACAGCGTGTAGGCTATATTACATGTCGTGTACTTTCCAGAAATTGAATTTCACCAAGTTTCCTTAAAAAGTAAAAAGACCTGTACAAGGAATATGTATGAGAATAATATCAAGGAAATTCAGAAAGTAATTTAAGATAAATAATTGATTAATTATAAGATCATAATTAATTGAATTCAAGCGCGACTTATCTTAAATAATAAAACGATTAAAAGAATTTGAATTATAAATATGCATAAAGGTTATTGCAAGCTATGGATGATCATGATCTAGACCAAAGACCCTTTTTATGTGTGTATGGTTTCATTTAAATTTGTTTAATTTAAATTCATTGCGAGACATCTTCCAAAAAATGTAGGGTATGTGTGCCCATGGTTTCTTTAATTTAAAACCCATGTAATGGAGGATCTCCCAAGCCAGTGGAGAAAGTTAAAAACCCAAAGCTAAGGTGAAACCAACCCAAGAAGATACAAAGGTGGATAGGTGGGAGCTTCAAAACACGAATCATCGGTTCAAGGTGTTTTTCCCTAGGTCTGGGTTAGCTTATTAAACTGCTAGATAAGCTAACCAATAGAATCTCATGATCATGCCATCTTATTTTATTTCTATCTGATTGCATGGTGTATTTATTATGTATGTGTTGTCACAATCACATAATTAATGAAATAAACAAGAATACAAAGATGGAATAAAATAAAAACCGGACTATGTGTAAACATTATCAGTATATGGTTAATCTCTTAAGTAAGCATCACTTAATATTAACAAGCATGTGATAATACAAAACTATGCATAAATAATAAAATCCCTAAAATGCCATATTAAGCCAGACCAAGCCTTTTGTTACTTGATTAAGGGTAAGACTCAATAAAACTATGTGTTTGACCAACCCTTGTTGGGACACGTACTTGTTGGGACACTTACATCAAGAGGAGCAGCCCTTGATAGAATTTTTTTAAAATGGAGGCAAGTGTTGAGGAAATCCAAGTCAGGATTTCAGGATTGGGGAGTCCACTAAACAGATCAAAGAACTGTAATCTTATATTTGGAAAAGACCTGCCTACCTAAATACCTTCTAATAGCTTGACCAACGCTTGTTGGGGTTATGCGAAGGGGAATATGGACCCCTGACACTAGAATGTCAAAGAAACTGGACATTCTGAGTTCAATAGTGATGTCCATTGGGACTTGATAAAATAGTGGTAGAATTATTAAATTCATTATTTTTCATAAAATGTAATTAAGAAAGTACTGATAAATCTGCTCTTTTAATTTGTAGAATCAATATGACAAGCTGGTCAACCACATTCTCTCTACAATAAATTCTTGATAAAGACAATATCCTCACCGGTAGTAACTTTCAGGAATGGTTTAGGCACCTTCGGGTTATCCTACACCATGAACGAAAGTTTTACGTACTGGAGTAGTCACTTCATGATTCTCCTACCCAAGGGGAGAGTGATCAAGATTTTATAGTCTATGATCAACATTTGAATGATGAACTTGACATTCAATGTTTGATGCTATCATCAATGTCTAGTGAGCTCATGAAGTCTCATGAATACATGGATTCCTATAGCATGATCGAGTACCTCCGTGGTCTATACTAGGAGAGAGCAAGACAGAAAAGGTTTGAGATCTCTAATTCTATTTTTCAGAGAAATCTTAGAGTGGGTGCCCCAGCTAGGCCTCATGTAGTCAAGCTTATTGGCTACATTGAGTGCTTGGAGGTTCTAGGATTTAAACTCCCTGAATAACTGGGTACTGATTTCATTCTCGCATCACTCCCCCATAGCTTCTCTAACTTTGTTGTAAATTTCAACATGAACAACGTTGAGAAGTCTCTATCTGATCTTATCCTTATTCACCAAGTGGACAATGATATGAAGTGTGATAAACCTTTTGTATTTATGGTGAATAAAATGAAAGGGAAGGCGAAGAGTTTTAAGCCCAAAGCTTCTTCAAGGCATTCTAAGAAAATGAAGATCAAAGGGGAGGTAAGAGAACATGAGGCGGTTTGTTTTTCATGTGTCAAGAAGGGCCACTGGAAGAAAAACTGCACCCAGCCAAGGAAGCAGGGGGAATATTTGGGTGTGTTTGTTGTCGAATGAAATCTATCTATTTCTACTAATTGGTTATTATATACTTCTTTTGGTGCTCACATCTGTATCCAAATATAGGAACCAAGTAGATTCATAAAGATTGACCGAGGTGAGGTGGATCTGTGAGCATCCAACAGAGCCAGACTCGCTACTGTAGCTGTCAGAGACTACCACCTCACATTGCCTACTGGGGTGGTCTTGGTTTTAAAAGGATGTTATTATATACCCTTTGTAACCAAAAACATTATATCAGTATCTAGATTAGATACTGATAGATTCATCTTCAAATTTAGAAATGAATGTTTCTACTTTTATAAATATAGCATTTTTTTGTAGGGCACATTTATATAATGGCCTTTATATGTTAGACTACACAAACCATGTAATGGAAATCGATGACAAATTTAATTCACATGACTCATACCACACCCAACTTTGGCATCACCGGCTAGGTCATTCCAATGAGAAACGTTTGACAAAATTACATCAAGATGGGTATTTAGATTATTTAGAACTAAAACCACATGGTTTTTGTCATGCGTGTCTACAAGGAAAAATGACCAAAGCCCCATTTAGTGGGAAAGGTGAAAGGGCTAAAGAGCTTCTAGAATTAGTTCACACAAATGTATGTGGACCATTTCTAGTTGAAGCAAGGGGTGGGTTCTTGTACTTCATAATTTTTACTGATGATTTTAGTAGATATGGATATATTTAATTAATTAGGTATAATTCAGATTCTTTTGATCGGTTCAAAGAATACAAGAATGAAGTTGAGAACCATCTTGGTAAGAAGATTAAGAAACTTTGCTCAGACAGAGGAGGAGAATGTCTTAATCGGGACTTCACTGATTTCTTATGGGAGTTTGAGATTCTTTCTCAACTCACTCCTCCTTACACGCCTCAGTGTAATGGTGTGAGTGAAAGGAGGAACTGCACCCTGTTAGACATGGTGAGATCAATGATGAGTCATGCGAGTCTTCCATTATCCTTTTGGGGATATGAATTACAAATAGCAGCACACACACTAAATCAAGTACCAACTAAATTGATAAATGGTATTCCATACGAATTATGGAGTGGACGCAAAGCCATGTTATCAAATTTACATGTGTGGGGTTGCGAAGCATTTGTTAATGCCTCTTCAAGTAACAAACTTGCACCCCGAGCCACAAAGTGTATCTTTATAGGATATCCCAAGGAAACAAGGGGATATTACCTATACAACCCCTCAGATAAAAAGGTTACAGTGGCAAGACATGTCATATTCCTTGAGAGGGAGCACATCTCCAAAAGAGATAGTGGGAGTGGGATAGACTTCGATGAAGTTGAGGATCAAGATACACAGGAGTTGGTATAAGAACAGATTCCACAAAGCCCCATGGAAGAACAATCTGTTCCAGTGACACTAGAACTGCGTAGGAGCATGAGAGAGGTAAGAGAACCATAATGATATGTTTTTCTTGTCACTGAGGATGGTGACTCATTATTGGTTGACAATGATGATCCTCTTACCTATAAGGAAGCAGTTTAAGGCACAGACGCTTCCAAGTGGCAAGAAGCCATGAATTATGAAATGGATTCCATATACCAAAACCAAGTCTAGATTTTGGTAGATCATCCAGTTGATGTAAAGCCTATTAGTAATAAATGGGTATTCAAGAAGAAACTGGACATGGAGGGGGAAGTCAGCACCTATAAGGGATGACTAGTTGCAAAAGGTTTTACACAGCGTCAAGGAATTAACTATGATGAAACCTTTTCACTGGTTGCGATGCTGAAATCCATCATAATCCTATTGGCCATTACTACTTACCATGACTATGAAATTTGGAAAATGGATGTCAAAACAGCATTCCTTAACGGGAACCTCTAGGAAGATGTCTACATGACACAACTTGAAGGGTTTGTGACTCCAAAGGATGCCAATAAAGTATGCAAGTTGCAGAAATCCATTTATGGATTAAAGAAAGCATCAAGGTAATGGAACATTCATTTTGATGAATTCATAACAGAATTTGGATTTATTAAGAATGAATGTGATCCTTGTGTCTAGAAAAGGTTTAGTAGAAGTGAAGTTGTTTTCTTAATAATATATGTTGATGACATATTAATAATTGGAAATTAAGTACCTGTCTTACAGTCAGTTAAGGCATGGTTGGATAAATGCTTCTCTATGAAATACTTGGGTGAGGTAGCATATATTCTTGGGATCAATATCCATTGTGATAGATCTAAGAGAATGTTGGGCCTAAGTCAAAGTACATACAATGACAAGATACAGAATAGATTCAGTATGGAATAGTCCTAGAGTGGATTGTAGCCAGTGTCACATGGTATTCATATTTCCAAGAAAATGTGTCCTCAGACACATGAGGAAAGAAATAAAATGGAAAGGATCCCTTACGCATCTACGATTGGGTCAGTCATGTATGTTATGCTATGTACAAGGATAGATGTTGCTTATGCATTAAGTGTGGTAGGCAAATATCAAGCCGATCTAGGAGACTGCCATTGGACGGCAGTCAAGACTATCCTTAAGTATCTAAGGCATACTAAGGATATGTTCCTAGTTTATGGATGAGATGAGGAACTAGTCATCAGAGGACATGTAGATGCTAGTTTTCAGACTTATCAAGATGACATGAAGTCGCAGACTGGATACATCTTCAGTTTAAATGGAGGTGTAGTGAGCTGGAAGTGCTCAAAGCAAGGTGTGGTCACAGATTCTACAGTAGAGTCCGAGTATATCGCAGATACTGAGGTAGCTAAAAAAGAAGTATGGATGAAAAGCTTCGTCCAAGAGCTGGATGTAGTACCTAGCATTAAAGATCCTATCACACTCTATTATCATAATACTTCAGTAGTGGCACTTGTAAAAGATCCAAGGTCACATCAGCGGAAAAAGCACATACTTTGGAAGTATCATATCTTGAGGTATTTTTCTCAGAGAGGTGAAGTTGCAGTGAGAAGTATTTCCATGGAAGACAATGTGGTGGACCCCTTGACTAAAGCCTTAACTCAGCAGAAACATGATCATCATGTGAGGTTTAGCGGACTAAAAGTTGTAGGCAGTTGGCTCTAGTCCAATTGGGAGTTTGTTAGGGTTGGTGTCCTGAGAACCAACTATTTTTTACTTTGATTACATGAATGTACACTTATTATATATTGTTCATTATTTTGCATGACTATAATATAATAATGTCCTGGAATATTTGTTGCATTGATAAGGTCATGGAAGATCCCCGCTGTGATGAGAACCTTGAAATACTATGAAAATATTCTTAAATAAAGTTCTATGGTTGGATAACATACTATTATAGGACACATAGTATACAGACCGTCATGTGTGAGTACTCGTAAGAAGATGAGACTCTCTCTCATGGAGTTTTCACTTGGTAATCTCCAAGATGAGAGATTATGAGAACAGACCCGCCAGTAGAAATTCCGCATGTTTTGGTGTCATCAGACATTTCTATCTATGAGTGTGTGTAATGGTCCTTATACTGGAATATTATCATTAACTCATGTCATGACTCGTGCAGTTAAATTTGCTGATGAAAACCATCACGAAGATAGTTGGCAGTAAGTAGGGTACGTTGGGTGCGTCACGAATGACATGTTACTAATGAATAAGTCGATCAAGGATTTGTCCCTTCCATATTTATGGAAGAAAATATCTCGGGCCCTTTCATTGGAATATAACTATTGAATAAATTCCATGGCCATGGTGTCACGATGAGTTTATTTCGGGAAGTTAAATAATGATAGATCAAGCATATAGGTTTATGACACTATCATGAAACCTGCTTGATGAGTTATTGAGACAAAGGGATTAAATTACATAGTAAGCATTCGTATGAGGTGACACATCAATGCAGTGTCAAATTCTTTCTCTTGGGTGCCTTAACCCGTTTCTAAACAGTAATCTTGGACTTTAGGCAATCCCACCTAATTCCAATGAGAAAGAGGCCTAGAGGGTCACACACTAAGTGTATCCAAGTATCTAAAGTAGAATAAAGATTATTCCCGTATGTGGTTTGATAATTATTCAAGGAAGCCTAAATAATTTTAATGATGGAGGAAGAAGAAAATGAAAACAAGACATACACGTTGTGTATTAATGATTACACGCCATTTAGTTTTTATAGAAAACAAGTACACATAGTTTATTAATGATTACACGTCGTGTAGTTTTCATTTTGGAAAGGAAATGGAAAAACAAGTATACGCTGTGAATTAATGATTACACATCATGTAGTTTTATGGAAAATGAGTACACGCCGTGTATTAATGATTACACGTCGTGTAGTTTTCTAGTCCTGATTTTGAGGATATAATATTGTTTTATGATATTTATTATAATCAGCATGGGCGCATGTTAAGGAATTAATTATTCGACATGGGGGTTTTTCAAAAGAGTTAATGAAATAAATAAAATGCGTAACATGTTTATTTATTGTCATAACTCTATAGCCTCAAACCCTATTATAAATATCCTCACAACCCCAACTCTTTTCCTAAGAATCGTTGTGCACAACAATTTTAGAGAATTCTCTCCAGACCGAAAGAACTCCTCCCTCCAAGAACTCTCTCAAGACCAAGAGAGATCCACCTCCATCGGATCAAGGAAATCTAAGGCGGATAACACAGGCGAAGGCTTCTCTACACTAGCACCCATAGATTCCTTTGGCGATGTCCAGAGATATGTGGTGCACCTGTGGATCACCGCTAGAGGAAGTCTACACTTGGCTTCTTCGACGCAATGACGAATCACATCAGAACGTGATCAGAAATATCAATGAAGAAATAACACCATAAAAGTTACTTCTTGTTGATTAATTAAATTAATTATAATCAACCTCTGATGGTCTTTCCTTTATGGTTTCAGGACCCTTTTCTTTGTCTATTTATGTGATTTTATCCATAGATACTGGCATTTATCTTCATATTGATCCCGGATTGTTCATCACAAATGACAAAAATCCAAGTGGGCATATCCACCCATGTTCTTCCACTGTGCCCGGGACCTTCAAAAACAAGATTAAAAGATATAAGTTGTTTTAATATTCCATACCTTGATTCACCAAACCTCTCTGGGTATTTAACCTAGTTGGGATAAAAATTGGTTTTATATATAATGGTTTAAAGTCAATGGTTCTCATTCAACATAATAAATAGAAGCTATTAATCATAAAGGGTTTATGATCTTTGATGGAAATAATATTTTTCTATACATTAATTGGGTGAAACACATCATTAGATCATTAGGTATGGATGTATGTATAGCTAAAATACATGGTATTTTTACTAATATGGAGAGTTTAGTTATTTCATAAGAAGAACTTATAGAATGGATATTGATTCCAAAGTAATCAATTCCATAGGGGGAGAATTATCTAACACAATATATATGATATTTATTTCATTTAATTTATCATGTACTATGTGGGAGAAATTTATAAATATATATGAACATGATTCAATAGTATGAGAAGAAATATTTCATCTTTTTTGGAAAAAATATGGGGACTTGATAATGCACCCCAATATGACAATAGATGCATTCTTTGATCCGATGAATGTTTTTATAGAGGACGTGAATGGTCTTGGATAAATGTTCAATAATGTGAATATTTTTAAGTGCATCTTAAAAATACTTCCACCACAGTTCAATCCAAAAGTCTATGTACTAGAGGATAATTTTCCAATGTATGTGACATTAGATATCATTCATAGTACTAATATCATATTTGATATAAGAAATTATGATAATGATACAGTGGAATGGAGATTTCCAAATAAGTGTAATTCAATTCCATAAATAAAATCACTATGAATATAGTCAAGATGAAGAAAATGTGGATTATGTTATGTCATTAATATCGGAAAATATTTAATGAGGGAGATGATTGTTCAAATAGAAACTTCCACTTGTATTTTTTCTATGTGGAAGGATTGGATATCTTGTAGAAAAGTGTCTTAATATTTTTCCATTTGATGATAAGAAAGATGATAAAATTTCTAGGAAGAATTATTTATCCATTATGAAAGGTAAGATAAATATAAAGTAAATTTCTTCAAAAAGTGGAATCTTATTTCAAAAAAAAGATAACATTTTATATTAATTTATGGAAGAATAGATGAAGGACTGTAAGGATCATGAATAATATGGTATGGTGGTAGTTGTAATAGTATCCCTAACAAGGGAATAAATTCACAATGAAGAAGGAGAATAACAAGGAATATTTTAACTTTAAATCTAATTAGAAGTTGTTCTTAAAAAGATAGATGATTGGAGAGAAAAAAAAATGAAATCCAACAAGGTGGTAAATTATGCCAAACCCTATATGCAATAGCAAGAAGAAGAGAACTCTAAGATGGAGGCTAAAATTGAAAAGATTGTATCTCAAAACCCAAAAATTCAGATAAATTCATTGATTTCATGCTCAAAGTTTAGAACATACCAAGATTATCGATAGTTAGATCAACATAGTTAAATATTGAGTCAAACTCATTGAAGATATCAAGTAGTAAGTTTTCATCCGATGAAGAATGTTAAAAGATCAAGATAAACTCATGTCTCTATAAAATCATGACACAAAGGTGAAGGAAAATTAAAAATATTGTTCAGAGATCCAACAAAATAGATAATGTAATGTCTGTAGAAGGATACAATATATTATTAATACATGCCTAGAATGTGGATTGATTGAAAAAAAACCAATTATGATTGAATTCAGATAATAATAACCCTCTCTGATGTTGAAGAATTATTTGGTTACAAAGTAGAAATAAAATATTAAGAGAACCCAAGGGAAAAACATTAGTGTATAAGTGACACACAATAATGCACCCCACATCAGGTGTTAATGACGGGGAATGATGGGTCACTCACAAAATTTATGTTTCATAGCCATGAGGTATTGAAGGGAACAATAGAAATAGAGTAACACAAATATAGCTCAATATACTAGTATATCATTTGAGGTTCATTGTTTCTAGTGTGGAGGATTTGGACACATGGATAGATATTTTACATCTACCATATAGATCAATAATCCAAAAGAGACTAAAATTGGTCATAATAAACAACTCAAGTAATCTTAAAATGATCTTAAGACGTGAAATAAATTTGTAACATTACAAATTGAAATTGGTTGGGCATACTCTTAGCATGATCAATAATATCAATCAAAGACATGGATCATAAATAAAATACCTAAACATGTAGTGGTGGTAGATATTTCATTCAAAGCATAATATATAAATGGAATATGGATCATTGAGAGTGGATTAACCTCCCATATGAAAGGGAATAAGGATCTAGTTATTGGAATAAAATATGAGAAGGAAGTTTTTATATTATTTGGTAATTATGAATACCTGATGAATATTGGCTCAAAAAAATCCATGTTTGGGGAAAAATATGTGAGACATGCAGATGTATTGTTTATTGAAGGTATTATTCAAAATTATCTAAGTGTCAATCAATTTTTTGAATCATTACATACCATATTAGTTTCTAATAATTTATTTATCATCAATGGAAATGGATGGTGTATTTGTTTTATAGGGAAATAATACTAAGGGGACTATCTACCTTGTGATTGGATATGAATATATATTTTCTTTCCCATGAAAAATAAAATAGGTTATGGCATAAAATTAATGGCCATTTGAGCCAAATTTCCATGTAATACCTGGTAAAATTTTATATTTCTTGGTATCTCTATATGGTATCATGTCATCATACCCATACATGTGATTCTTGTCAATAAGGGAAGATCATTCTAAATATATATATGGAAAAAGAGATAAGGTCAAAAAAAATCTTATGTTGGTGCATATTGATATTTGTGGGCCTATTTCACCAAGATATATTGATGGAAAGAGATGTTATGTTCTCTTAATTGATGATTTTAGTAGAATGGCATGGGTTTCAATCGTCACCGACAAGTTTGTGGTGTTTAGTTTCATAGCATGTTATTAAAGAAAAGAATGTTTCTAGGTAAAAAATTATATAAGTTATGAATAGATAATGGAACAAGGTTCATAGCCATCCAATTGGAGTATTATCTCAATAATCATAGGATAAGATATCATGTTTCAGTAGTAACAACTCCACATCAAAATGGATTAGTTGGGAGAAGAAATTATATTATCAAAAACATGGATAGAATAACTCTTATTGAGAAAGTCCTTCCAAAAAAATTGAAATAAGAAGTGATGACATTAGTATACATATAAAATAGATCCTTATTATGTGAAAAGAAAGTTAATACTCTACAAGACATATTATATAAAATCAAGACAATGTTTAAGTACTTTTGAGTCTTTGGAAGAACTTGTTTTATCCTTAATAAAGGGAAACACGTGATGTTTTAATACCATGGAGATGAAGGGATAATTCATGATTAATGAAGAACATGAAAATCATATAATTTTTTAAATATGTGGTTAGTAAATGTGGTAGAAATTAATTATGTCTTTTTTATAGAAAATGAGAAAAATATTCATCAAGTATATGAACACTTTTAGGATAATAGTTACAAAGAGATGATAAGATAAATGGGAATTCTAGTACCTTAGGTAGATTCAGAAGAAGATTCAAATAATGAAAAAGATTAAAAAAATTTATATAGATACCAAAATTAATGAATAATATGCCCAAATATAAATGAATCATAATGGGGGATTGTTTCTAGACTAACAGAAAAAAATTCCCTTGAGACCAAATGAATACTTAGGAATAGTCTAAATGAAGAAGGTAGAATTTTTCAAAACAAAGCATGACTAGTGTGAAAAGAGAACTCCTAGATAGAGACTATCAGTGCTGATAAACCATTTTTACATGTTTTAAGGCTAGATAAAATTAGATTAATATCGTCTATATCCATGAAAATAAAGATCAATGTTTTATAGATGGATGTTAAGTTATCATTTCTAAATGGGGTTATGGAAGAATTGTATATTAAGAAGCTAGATGGATTTTTCATTCATGAAGATAAGAATAATGTTTATTGGCTAAAGAAGGCATTATATGTGCTGAAAAAATCCCTGAGATCATGGTATTCAAGTATCCATCATTTTTTTTAAAGAAGATCAATTTTTTTCTTGTGGGAGTTGATTAAAATCAATATTTCAATAATGAAATTAATTCAAGGATAATGTTGATGGTTTATATTGATGAAATAATATTTGATGGATTAGATGAAGCACTAAGAAAATAGTTCAAGGAATTCTTGTAAAATGAATTTTAAAGGTCAATTATTGGTGAAATGACCTTTTTCCTTGGTTTATAGTGACACAATGAATAAAACATTTATTTTTCAATAAAATTATTCCAAAGAGGTTTTCATAAGATTTAGAGTGGATAATTAGTTGTATATAATTAATCAATTAGCTACCTAGAGTAAATTTTCATGTTTTGATGAAGTAAAATAGGTTAATGTCATAAAATAAAGCCATATCATTGGAAATCTATTATACATGACAACAATACAACCTGGTATTATTTTTATCTCATGCCAAGAAGCATGGTATCAAGTTAATCCCAAGTAAACCCACTTACTAGAATAAAAAATTATAATGTGGTATATCAAGGGAATAATGAATTTAGGTTTTCTTTACAATGAAAAATCAGAGTAAGGGTTATTAGGTTATACATATGCAGATTGGGTTGGTTCAGTAGTTGATAGAAAATAAATGTCAGGTGGTGCACTCTATATTGGATGATTTTTTATTTCTTGGATAAGAAAGAAATGTTAATACATTTCATTGAGCACCTCAAAATATGAATATAATAGGGATACTCAAGGTTGTACACAGTTATTATGAATGAATTAGCTACTTGATGACATATGAGTTAAAGTGAAGTCTCTGATCAGAATTCATTTCAATAATTCATGTTCTATAAATCTTATGAAAAATCCAGTACATCACTCAAGTATAAAGAACATGTAAATAAAGTACCATTTTATCAATGAGATGGTGGATTATGGGATTTTGATGTTGGAGAATGTTCCTACAGATCTATATGGTGTGAACATTATGATGAAGGAATTACCCAAAGAGTTATTTTACCAACGTCAACTAGATCATGGAGATCAATCAACTCCCCCCATGTGAAAAAGTGTGGATGTGGGATCCCCTCTCCCTAGGGTATAGTGATTTTTCACTTATGTTCTAATATGTGTTCAGTCCAATGATACAGTTAAAAAAGAGTTAACTTTGGGTTCATTGATAATGGGGGGGAATATCTTGATTAATATAGGGTTAGATGATTATTAGGTGGGCAGTGAAGTAGGGGGTTAAATCTGATGATGCTGAAGTAGATTTTATAATGTAAAAAATGATGGAAGGAGTTTGTGATGCAAGATATTAAATAATATTGTGTCTTCTCAGGTGACATGAGATATATTCTAGTTAGATACTTAGAATAATTATTTTTTGAGAGAGAATTATGTAACACTCACGAATGATAAAGGGTTAAATAGATAAATGATATGACTCGTGTCAATAAGATTCACTTTTCTTTTTGGGAGCCTACCTGATTAGAACTCCGAAGTTAAGCATGCTTTTCCTGGAGTAGTGATCAGGATGGGTGGACTTATGGGAAGTTACCTAGGGTGTGTGTGAGTGAGTACAAAGCACACTAGAAAGGACGTGTGTTGGACAATGGGGACTGTCATTAGTCAGATGACCCGTTCAGGCATGTGGGTGGGCCTTGGGGTAGGGAACATATGTATGGGGGTAACTGGTGGTACCTAGCGGGCCAAGACCTAATAGCCATGCTAAGGCGAGGTGTTTGTGCTATCATTGGGGCCCAGTTGTCACATTTTTTATCAGATCTGGTACCCAACCTTAAGTGCGGTGCACTTCCTGGGATGAGATGTATGGCCCACAATGAGGACGTCGTGCTCTAAAGGGGGGGTGATTGTAACTCCCCCAAATGATAAAGGTTTAAATGGATAAATGATATGACCCTTGTTAACAAGGTGCACCTTCCTTTTTTGGAGCCTACCTGATAAGAACTCCACAGTTAAGCATGTTTGGTCTGGAGTAATGATCAGGATGGGTGTGTGTGTGTGTGAGGACAAATCACACTAGAAAGGACATGTGTTGGCCTGTGGGGACTTTCATTAGTCAGATGACCAGTTCAGGCACATGGGTGGTCCCTAAGGTGGGGACCATGTGTCTGCGGGGCAATTGGTGGTACCTGGTGGGTCGGGACCCAATGTATGTGTTAAGGTGGGGTTTTTGTGCTATCACCAGAGCCCAGTTGTCACAAATTATCTATTGGTATCAAGGATGATTCTTGGTCTGGAGTAATGATCAGGATGGGTGACCTTCTAGTAAGTTACCTAGGGTGTGTGTGAGTGAGGACAAAGAACACTGGAAACGACATGTGTTTTCCTGTGGGGATGGTCATTAGTAAGATGATTAGTTTAGGCACATGGGTGGTCCCCAAGGTGGGGACCATGTGTCTACAGGGCAACTGGTGGTACCTGGAGGGTCGGGACCCAATGGTTGTGTTAAGGTGGGGTGTTTGTGCTATCATCGGGGCCTAGTTGTCACAACTTATCTACTAGTATCAAGGATGATGCTTGGCCTGGAGTAGTGATCAGGATAGGTGACCTTCTGGGAAGTTACCTAGGTTGTGTGTGAGTGAGGATAAAACACACTGGAAAGGACATGTGTTGGCCTGTGAGGACTTTCATTAGTCAGATAACCCGTTAAGGCACATGGATGGTCCCCAAGGTGGGGACCACGTGTCTGCGGGGAAACTGGTGGTACCTGGTGGGCCGGGACCCAACAATCGTGTTAAGGTGCGGTTTTTGTGCTATCATCAGGGACCAGTTCTCACAATTTATCTACTAGTATCAAGGATGATGTGGTTCATTGATAAAATTTTCATGTTACTCTTGTTTATTGCACCAAAATTGACTCATTTGGTATTAGAGTATGTGTTTAGTAAAATATATGATCATTTCCTGGTGTCGCACTGTGAGAGTGGTGGATTCTAAAAGAGAGTTTTTTTATGTTTATGAGAAGAATTATGCAAGTAGTTTTGATGTGTTTTCAAAAAACCCCAAAGTACTAAATGATATGACTCATGCCAATAAAGTGCACCTTCCTTTTCGAGAGCCTACCAGATTAGAACTCCATAGTTAAGATTGATTGTCCTAGAGTAGTGATCAGGATGGGTGACCTTCTGTAAAGTTACCCAGGGTGTGTGTGAGTGAGGAAAAATCACACTAGAAAGGACATGTGTTGGAATGTGGGGAATATCATTAGTCAGATGACCCTTTCGGGCATATGGGTGGTCCCCAAGGTGGGGACCACGTGTCTGCGGGGAAACTGGTGGTACCTGGTAGGCCGGGACCCGACGTCCGTGTTAAGGTGGGGTGTATGTGCTATCACCGGGCCCGAGTGAGAGTGGTGGATTCTAAAAGAGATTTTTTTATGTTTATGAGAAGAATTATGCGAGTAGTTTTGATATGTTTTCAAAAAACCCCAAAGTTCTAAATGATATGACTCATGTCAACAAGGTGCACCTTTCTTTTTGGGAGCCTACCAGATTAGAACTCCACAGTTAAGAGTGCTTGGCCTGGAGTAGTGATCAGGATGGGTGACCTTCTGGAAAGTTACCTAGGGTGTGTGTGAGTGAGGACAAAGCACACTGGAAAGTACATGTGTTGTCCTGTAAGGAATATCATTAGTCAGATGACCCGTTCAGGTATATGGGTGGTCCCTAAGGTGGGGACCATGTGTTTGCAGGGCAACTAGTGGTTCTTGGTATGCCGGGACCCGAAAGTTGTGTTAAGGTGGGGTATTTGTGCTATCACTGGGGCCCAGTTGTCACAAATATCTACTGGTATCAATGATGATATTTGTCCTAGAGTAGTGATCAGGATAGGTGACCTTCTGGGAAGTTACCCAAGGTGTGTGTGAGTGAGGAAAAAGCACACTGGAAAGGACATGTGTTGGCCTGTGGGGACTTTCATTAGTCAGATGAACCGTTTAGGCACATGGGTGGTCCCCAAGGTGGGGACCACATGTCTGCAAGGCAACTGGTGGTACCTGGTAGGCTGGGACCCGACGGCCGTGTTAATTCGAGGTGTTTGTGCTATCACCGGGGCCCAGTTGTCATAACTTATCTACTGGTATCAAGGATGATGTGGTTCATTGATGAAATTTTCATATTACTCTTATTTCTTACAACAAGATTGACTCATTTGGGATTAGAGTATGTATTTAGTAAAATATATGATCATTTTCTTGTGTTGCACTATGAGAGTGGTGGATTCTAAAAGAGAGTTTTTTGTATGTTTACGAGAAGAATTATTCAAGTAGTTTTGATGTGTTTTCAAAAAACCCCAAAGTGCTAAATGATATGACTCATGTCAACATGGTTCACCTTCCTTTTCAGGAGTCTACCTGATTAGAACTCCATAGTTAAGAGTGTTTGGCCTGGAGTAGTGATCGGGATGGGTGACCTTCTGGGAAGTTACCCAGGGTGTGTGTGAGTGAGGACAAAGCACACTGGAAAGGACATGCATTGGCTTGTGGGGATTGTCATTAGTTGGATGACCCATTCAGGCACATGGGTGGTACCCAAGGTGGGGACCATGTGTTTACCGAGCAACTGGTGGTACCTGGTGGGCTGAGACCCAATGGCTATGTTAAAGCGGGGTGTTTGTGCTATCACCGGGGCCCATTTGTCACAACTTATCTACTGGTATCAAGGATGATGTGGTTCATTGATGAAATTTTAATGTTACTCTTGTTTCTTACACCAAGATTGACTCATTTGGGATTAGATTATCTCTTTAGTAAAATATATGATCATTTTTTGGTGTTGCATTATGAGAGTGGTGGATTCTAAGAGATAGTTTTTTTATGTTTACCAGAAGAATTATGCATGTAGTTTTGATGTGTTTTCAAAAAAACCCAAAGTGGTATATTGTTGGGATAAAATACCTCAAGGTGTTGTATAGGTGTTTTTGGGATGATTGTGTTTCTTGACAAATATAGTTGACCAAATTATAGTATTGTTAGTGTTTTCAAAGTATAAATTTCAATGGTGGTTCAATTCCCCAGTGTTTTCCATATTTTTTGGACTCAAAATCAAGATTTTTTATGTTAGAGGATGATTTCTACAAATCCTAAATTGAAAACTTCTTAGGGAGTATACAGAATTGCAAAGTGAAATTGTTAAAGGCACTGATTTCTCATATTGGCTACGCTATGAGGACTATAATGGAGGTAATAGGACCACAAATTACACCTTCATTTGTGGATAAAGGTGGAGAAATTAAATTTTACTCAAATTAGTATGTGAATAACAAAGGATTTTTTTAGACTGCAAAGTACTTGAAATTTTCTGTAGAAGACGTTGATTTAATGGGTTTTGCAAATGAATAACTACACTATGTGGATCGCATTAAAATTTCATTACATGGTTATGGAAAATCCAGAAAGGAGCATCTATTAATTTTGATTAGTGGTTTTTTTGGGATTTCTTCTCCTATATAAAGGAACCCTAATCACATCATTAAAAAGATCGAGTTTCATTATATAAGATAATTGGTGGAAGAAGTCGCCTATGTCTGAAGTCGTTCAAGAGAGGACAATTCTCGCAAAGGAGTTGGTTCATGAAAGGGGCAGTTCATGAAGACTATTCACAAAATGGGTTTAAAGGGAACTATAGATCACGAAGGAGAAGGGGTTGTGAAGCATCATCCATCCTTTAAGTGAAGGTAGACCATGAAGAAAAGGTTATCAAAAAATAAATCATACTATCCACAGCATATGTTTCCACAAAGTGATTAAAGAAGTTTGAAAATGATAAAAAAATAGCTCATGAATTAACTCTCCACAAATCCAACACTGCGTGATGAGGGTGAAAATAGAGGTACATGTCAAACTCAATTTGAAACTATTTTGAGATAATTTAGATCAGTAGATGATTCCTATGAAGAAGTAGTGAGCACACTTTAGTAGAGAGAGAAATGATCATTCAAATTGTGATTGTATTTAAACTGGGAGGGATATTCATTCATCTCAAAGCATTGTAATAGTATATTTATTTAGTGGATATGGCATATAGGCACATTACATTTGTATTCTTCTTGGTTATAGCCTAGTGTGGGTGAAACATATAAAATTGATGTGTCTTGTGCATTTTTTAATCCTCATATTAATCTCAACTATAATAATGAGAGAGTTGATTTTTTCTTAATGATGAAAAAATAAAAATAGATAATTATTTTAATATATATTAAACAGATTCGCCTCCTAGGTTATTTAAACTAGTTATTCAAAAAATGTTATTGAATAGCATATATCATAACTATATTAAACAACCCTTAAAATATTTTCATATATTTTAAACCAAGACTATCCAAATCCATTGATTAATATTTAGAAAAACAAAATTTCATGATATATATAATCCCACAAGACCAACACATACCCAAAATTTAAATTAAAAAATTCAAGTTTCAAACCAAAGGTTAATATCTCTCAATTAACATGGGTATCCTAAGGTGATAATACACTACATAAATTCATCCACCATTTATCAACCTCATGATTCCAAAATTCATCTTCATTGACCACCACTAACTATCAATAAACCACCACTATTGAAAAAAAACGCATCAATAGGAAACCAATTGAATAAATAATCCTTTGAGATCCATTTTAATAGAAAAACATAAGCAAACCCATTATCCCAATAATCACTAGAAATATTCACCAAAAATAAATCACCAAAATTATCTAAATATAAATTATTAAACTCTTCCATGAATTAAAACTAAATGAAAATAGAAACACTTACCAAAAACTTCATGATCCATCTTCTACAAAAACTGAGATGAAACAATTGAAAGAAAACCACCACCACCGATGAGACTGATCACCAGGAACTAGATCCTTCCACCACATTTAGTGCCAAAATAGACCAAAATCATATAATATGACAAAACCATCTAAGATAATGATATATATATCAACCCAAATAATTATAAAAAATAATCTGATCAGTGCACTTCTCATCGCCATTAAATCGTTTCCATTAATTACTGATGTTGGTCACATAAAACATGAAAATTCATAGAAAACCCACCATTAACATTGAAAACAAATATCTAACCATAAAATTTAAATATGTAAACCTTATATAATTAAATCTAAAACGTATATATATAAATAAAACTAAACCCAAATAAAGAGTAATATAGTGATTTAATACACAACCATGTGGTTCTTGGCCATCCAATTCACCCACATCACCCTACATCCATCCAAAACTTCATCATACTAGACTGAATAAGTTCATTCACAATGGGTTAGATAGAAATGGTAGAGGTGGAGAACCAATGAATAGGACTAACCCATACATAATAAATATAGATAAAAACTGAGTTGGGAAACAACAAACCAATATAATACTAAGCATGACCACTAACATTGTCCCAATCAAGTGTGAACTCATCAAGTCCATAATGTTTCCATATAACTCATAATAATGGATTAAAAATCTATAAATTATATGGTATTCATGATCTTAGATATTTATTAGAAGTTGGATATATATTTCACCCTACTTAATACCAATTTCACCCTAATAAATTACATGGGAGTCATCACTAAGATACTTTTGATCCTATGTTTGATCAAAATCCACATAAACAGTTTGTAGCCTATGTATGAATTATATCAATTATAGGTCATATATATTCATTAATGAATAATTTTCACTATCTTGGTCATATTTTAATCCATTCTCTACCCAATTATTCATAATTTACTAACATCCACCCAATATAATGGTAGTTTACATTGAAATCCATAAAATCCTTCAAATGGAATCTTAAAAATTGATTGATATATTTTTAATTATAATAAAACCCAAATATTGGTAAAATAATAACCCAAATTCATCAAAAATATTATATTCAAGGGCTCATAATTTCCATTAACACGTAAATTCTCATTTTTGTTAGAAAATAATTATATATTTAGAATGTTATGTTGTTGAAATATTGGGTAACAGAAGCATGTTATAATCCCTTCTAAATATAATATTTAAATTGAGTTTCATGACTATAAATAATGATCTATAAAACCTATTGATCCTTAACTACCACTACTAGATAAATTATTTTTTGATTATGTAGTAATCATGATTCATTGATCTGTAAAAGTAAATATAATTAATTAATTGATAGGGATCTCTGTAATAACATGTACACTCAATTAATAAGGTAATTTCATCACAAAATCATAGTAAATTATAGTGACCCTTTTTTTATATTGTATAGAAAATATAATTTTTGAATTATGAATACTTGACATCTATAAAATGGGAGTATGGTAAATTTAACATAGTGGATAACCTCAAAAAATAGTTTCCTTTATATCAAAATATTGTGTTTACCCTTGGATTTTAATTTAGTAATGTTCTAGGAATGATAAATTTTAACTAATATGTTATATTTGTAGGAAAAATAAATATTTAATCCCCAATCACAAATGTTGTTATCAATTAAATTAAAATAAATATATAAAAGCTAATAATATAGTTATGATCAAAATTTATTATTATTCATATTCAAGGAATTAGTTATGAGTTCACATAATGGGTCCTAAACTAATATAATTTAGGTATTATTTAATTTTTTGACATATTATTATATTATTAGTACCATATTATGTGTTTCCCACCAAGTTTTGTCACTCCCTAAGAATGAACCAATTTAGGATATGGAGTGATTTTTCTATTGGTGTTGACATACGATCTAGGAGGGATGTATGGCTAACATAAAATTAGTAATAAAATATTATGACATCGATGTACAAGAAGAATCCGCCATATTTTTTCCCTGATGTGATCCCTTTTTTTTAATTCTTGATTATTATTATTTTAATTTCTTAATACTTCTCTTCTCATGATCAAATCAAATAAATTTTTTCAGTGATAACATGATTAAATTATTCAATTGGTTAGAATTCAAATATTTCTCAAATATTCTAACATAAGTAAATCTGAAATTATTTTTTTATTAATTACTATATAATCCATGGAATACCAAAGCATCGTATTTATGTTGATTTTATAAAATATTATTATCGAACTATAGACTATTTTTCACCTATAGAGAATTGTAAAATTGAATATTTGACATATTTAATTTCTCAGGGGTAGCTGTAATTTCTATTTTTACTTATTAAACTATTGGATAATTATTTTTTTAAATAAATAATCATATTTGGATTATATGACTATATTTTTGGACTTCTATGATTTAAAATACCATTGATAATACTTGGATGATCATAAAATTGTTTAATTCGGGATTCTATGTCTTGTAAATCCTTCCTTGACATGAAAGATTAAAATTTCATGTTATAATGATACTCACCAACCACAATTACTCATATTACCATCTTCTTCTCCCTCTTTTAATGGAAATTTGATGATAGGAGTTTATATGGTGGTGTAACTTCATGTGATTGATGAATGTAATTAGTTCTTCAGAGGTGGTATGGTGATGTGACAAAAATATTCTTATAGGAGGTTATATATGGATTAAATAATTATTCGAAGTCACTTGGGAATTAGTTCAATGAGAATCATTGATGGTATATCCAGATGATGGTGAACATTCTCTACCAAGGCATAGTAGTGACCCCATGTGGTCTCACATTCATGTGGAATTTGTGGAATGACTAGAGGAAAAGGATAAAACAACATTCATGGCATGAAATGTAGGATACTAAATGTTATGGATATAAAATTTATAAAAAAATTGAATATAGTTTTTCAGGTCACAAAACTTGTAACTCCCCGACCCCAGTTACCCAGAGTTGGTGCATTATTACATAACATTGGCATGAAATAAGGAATCATGTCCCGAAAGACCAGTTAGTTTAGTATTATTAGAAATAATATACATATATAAGTTCAACGTTACAACTTTAAAAGAAATAAAACACTAATTTATTCCATTATAAACATCCAAGCCTCCTAGATCATGCCTACAAGTCACTCATAACTAACTTCTTCATATCCTGGGTAAATGAAACATAAGAAAGGGGTGAGCTCAAATTATTAGTAATATTAAGTGATAGAGCAAATATTTTAAATTAAATTTATATTGAATTTAATTGTTTTAATCCCACAAAAGTGTTACTCTAAGATGAATTGCTTCATTTTTAGGATATTGGTGTTATTTTGAGCTGAACACTAAAAATGGCCCATTTTGGATTTTTAACTATTTTAAATTATTTCTATATTTTGTCCATAACATATTCTAAACTAATAAAAATTGAAAAATTAGTTCTTTTCCATATTCTACATATCCAGTTATTCATTTAATCTTTTTTGACCAAAATCTGAATCGACCATATGGAAGCTCAAAAGAAGCTCACAAGTTGTCTCAAGAAAACTGTTTACAGTTCTGACTATTTTTTGTGTGGGGTCCATAACTCATTATTGGTGATCCCAATTGTTGTGTAATTAGGTATATGGATGCAAAAGGAGTTAGGTAATATCTTTAATGAAGGAAATTCTGCGTGAATGTTCTGTTTAAGGGGACATTAAATCTTCCTAATCCGGGGGTTGGCGTTTTGGAGAGTCTGAATGGACAGAATAAATGGTCAGAATAAAATGAGAATAACTCTCAGAATAATTGTCCAAATCCTCTGAGATATTTAAGGGAAACTCCCAAGGGAATTATGGACAACATTTAAAAAGGGAGAAACAGATGAAGATTTCATTTAATGGTGATAAAATGTGTCAACATTCATGGGACAAATTCTGGCTATAAAAGGAGGAGAGATCCTCCCTCTCAAAGCATCTCTCATTCCATCACATTCCTTTTGGGACACCAAGGAGGAGAACCTTTTGGATTTCTCTTTTATTTATTTTCTTTTTTAGAGTTTTGTAATTCCTTAATTTTACCAATTCATCTCAATTACCCTTACCATGGTGGGGTAAATATTTGGAGTGATTGGGGAAGGGTAGGTTTTCTATTTTGTAATGTTGGAGTTCTTGGACGTAATTGAATGAAATTTCTTCCTTATTCAAAGTTTTTTACAATTTCATATAGCGGATTTTATTATCAAGTTTGATCTTTCTTGAATTATAATTCCTTTATTTATTTTTTCCTTGGTAAAATAATCATTATCTCCCTTCACTAATTTCTGGTTTATATACGATGGAATAGACCAGGGATTAGTGGTGAAGTACTCGATGATCGTCAGTACGTGTAAAAGGGGTAGTGAATGTTCTTGATTGTTTGGGATAAACAAGACCTGATCGGTTATTGCCCATGTCAATTAAGGATATTCAATACAACTATTTTGAACATGGAAAGAGAGTTGACCAAATCGATATCATGGTAAGGTTTTCTCTCACTGTCATAATTTCACCAAGGAAGTGAGAGGAAACAATTGTTGAAACTCACTTTAATTAACTAAGAAGAAGTGGTTTGAATTAAATTTAACAAGGATAGCATTAAAATTAGGAAACTAACCCTGACCTAATCACCCTTTTAATATCATAGTTTTTCAATCATTTCAATTTCAAATTTCCTTTAAAAACACAACATTTTTACCCTCGTTTAAAAGTGACAAACTTGTTTTGTGTGCACTCTTCTTCATGATACTTCCTAGGGTTAATCACTAGACTACACTTAGGAAATTTAAAAATTGTTTTTCCACACCCTACAACAGGCGTGCATCAAACTTGGCATCATTGCCAAGGAGGTAGTGCCACAATCAAATTGTAAATATTTGACATTTTTCAAATTAAAAAAAAACTAAAAAAATCTTTCCATGATGAGTTAAAATGATTATTATTCTACATGGACTGAAAATTACTCACAGGTGCAAGAAAAGGAAATAGACTACACAGAGGAGGCCCTCAAACGAAGATCTGATGCGCTGATGATAATGTCCAAGTAGATGGAAAGAGGCTTAACAACATGGATCTCACTAGAAGATTTGATGGCCATGGTTGATGAACTCCAAGTTGACATAAAAAGATTCAAGTCCAAGAAGGAAGTGTCACTGGTATTCCCGGATTTCACTAAAGACATCCATGAAGTTCAATCCAAACTCAAGGCGGAGGATCCCAACTACCTACCTCCATCTGGTGAAGATCGACTCCAAGAGGCACATTCAATTGAGTATGAGATTAAAGTCGAACCGACTTAGGGAGATGATACAATCTTAAACTCAAACTCTTTTAATTTTATTGAAACTAATTTGAGTATCACCCCTAATAATTTTGAATTTTAAGATCCGTCTATCTCATATTATTCCTTGGAGGATGATGATGGAATAAAAATTGCACCTGTTGAGGAACATTTAGAGCTACCTGAAAATACTAAATATTTACTAGAGGGAGAACAATAAGGGAAAGGTAATGTTGCACAAGTAGCAAAAAATGAGGAGGATATTCCATACTTTATCCTACCACCACCATGCAAGTTGTACCACATTTCGAAGGGGGAGGATCTAGTGTACTCTATCAATGGAGTCCTTTTCAACATGAACAACGAACTGCAAGATGGGAAGAAAAACATGTGGTGGTTTATGAGCAATAAACTTCACTCACCATTAGATTGGGGATAAATGATTAGAATTGCCTCTCTAGCGACAATCAAAACCCAAGGCCCGCTTGGGGGATTAAACCAAGATTTATCCTTATTTTCTCATTCAAATTCTATTTTCATTTCTTTTAATAAAATTTTTATGTTATATTTTTACCTTTTTTAGGTTTTTAAAGAGCAACACTTAGGAGCTTAACTCAATGTTGCACCACGAATAAGTCAGGTTGTACCTCTCCTTTATACTTACTTGTTTGTTTTGAATCAGTAAAAAATATTCTTACATGTTAAATCCACTTAGATTAATTGAAGAAACTACATCATTTAAGTGTGGGGTAGGGAACCTTTGTAGTTTAGGATTTTCATTTTGTGTTTGTTTTTTTTTTAAATTGCATGTTTTCATATTTTTGTGTGTTTATTTTTCAATTTTTGGTGTGTTTTGGAAACTTTTGAGCTGAAATGATTATCATTACCATTTTTGAAACCCATTTCAATGAGTGAACCAATATATTCCATGAAAATGAGCTTAAATGAATGCTTAAATGACTTTGTTTCAAGTTCAAATCTTTTGGAAATTCATAAAGAGTACACTGAATTTCGAACCCCATGCCATATTTCACTGTCTATATCTTTGAAATTACTTTCATGTGAGGATTCTAAACCATTTTTGTCATATTCTTTTCATTCACCACATTTCTTGAGAGAATCATACCTTTCTTTCTTTAACTATAATTTGATTTATTCCTGTCAAAACTTGAGGGTTTGAGGTACTTGTGTTTTAAATAATTGAGGAATTTATTTGGTTTAAGACCCCTTTTCAAAATAATCTGTTTCATTATGGCCTACCTTATACATTAATCATTTTATCCCCTAGTAGCCAGGAATATCCTGTTAGGTTATCCACATTACAAGCCAATTTTCCCTATCCAACCTGATCTTGAAGTGAAATTTCATGATCTAGTTGAACTTAAGTGTGGGGGAAGATGTCTTGTGGTGTACTACCTCATTTGGTGATACTTTTTGTGGAATATAAAATGTTTAAGAGCTAATTTTTCTACTGAATATTTCATTTTGTTAAAATTTGTGCCTTTTCTGGAGCTTTCATGATAAAATAAGTTGTGCCTTTTTTGAGCTTCTGATGTAAAAAAAAGTTGTGCCTATCTAGAGATTTCAAGAAAAAAATCATGTTTAAAGAGATTGAAATATTTTATGATGAAATCCTGAGATGATTGAATGATTATGGAGCCAAATTTTCTACAAATGGGAAGAGAAGGAAACCATATTTGAGTGAAAATTAGAATCTTTCAATTTTGCTTCAAAAAGAGCCAAGACCTCCTTTTTCAGCCTCAGAATTTTTAACATCTAAATCCTACCAACTAGAAGCCACAGAACAACCTCTAAAATTCCTCATGATAAACACATGTCCTTGAATCACATCGAGTGGAGAAGTGGGAATTTATCAAGACTATGGTGACTATTGTGTGAGTTTGGATGAGAAAAGCCTTGTTCAGCATTTACATTTGTGAGATGAGAGAAAATTCATGTGAGGTAGGTGTTTTGTGTGCATGGGATAAGAAATTAAGTGGAAATATATTAAATAATCTAAAATGTAGAACTTGAAATAATTGTTTTTTATGAGTCATGATATCTTTTTGTTTCTTAGTATGGATTTGGTATATCTCATTGGTATGTGTTTTGGATTTGATTTGATTTGATTTTTACTTGTCCAAGAGTCCAAGGGCTAAGTGTGGGGGAATTGATAGAGAAAATATTTTCAATTAAATTTACATTGAATTTAATTGTTTTAATCCCACAAAAGTGTTACTCTAAGACGAATTGCTTCATTTTTAGGATATTGGTGTTATTTTGAGCTGAACAGTAAAAATGGCCCATTTTGGATTTTTAACTATTTTAAATTTTTTCTGTAGTTTGGCCATAAAATATTATACACTAATCTAAATTAAAAAATTATTTCTTTTCCAGATTCTAAACATCCAGGGATTCATTTATTATTTTTGGACCAAAAGCTAAATCGACGATATGGAAGCTCAAAATAAGCTAACAATTTGTCTCAAGAAAACTGTTTATAGTTCTTCCTATTTTTGGTGTGGGGTCCATAACTCATTTTTGGTGGGGACAATTATTGTGGAATTCAGTGTATGGACGCGCAAGGAGTTTGGGAATATCTTTCATGAAGGAAAGGACACGTGAATTGTCCGTTTAAGGGTCCATTAAAGCTTCTTAATCTGGGGGTTGGCGTTTTGGAGAGTCTGACTGGACATAATAAATGGTCAGAGTAAAACAACCATAACTCTCAGAATAATTGTCCACATCTGCTGAGATTTTGAGGAGAAACTCTCAAAGTAATTATGAACAACATTCAATAAGGGAGTAATGCGTGAAGATGTCATTTAATGGGGCTACAACATGTCAAAATTCAGGGGACAAATTATGGCTATAAAAGGAGGAGGGCTCCTCCCTCTCAAAGCATCTCTCATTCCATCTCATTCCTTCTAGGACAACAAGGAGGAGAACCTTTCAGATTTCTATTTTATTTATTTTATTTTTCATAGTTTTGTAAAGCCTTTTTCTTCCTCATTCATCTCTATTACCCTTACCATGGTGGGGTAAATATTTGGAGTGATTGGGGAAGGGTAGGTTTTCTATTTTGTAATGCTTGAGTTCTTGGACGTAACTGAATGAAATTTCTTCTTTCTTCAAAGTTGTTTTCAATATTTTATAGCAGATTTTATTATCAAGTGAGATCATTCTTTAATTATAATTCTATTATTGATTTTTTCCTTGTTAAAATAATCATTATCTCCCTCCACTAATTTCTGGTTTATATACGATGGAATAGACCAGAGATTAGTGGTGAAGTACACGACGATCGTCAGTACATGTAAAAGGGGTAGTGAATGTTCTTGATTTTTTGGGATAAACAAGACCCGATTGAGTATTGCCCATGTAAATTAAGGATATTCAATACAACTATTTTTCACATGGAAGGAGAGTTGACCAAACCGAGATTTTGGTAAGGTATTCTCTCACCATCATAATTTCACCAAGGAAGTGAGAGGAAACGATTGTGGAAACTCACATTAATCAACTAAGAAAAAGAGATTTAAATTAAATTGAACAAGGATAGTATTAAAATTAGGAAACTGACCCCGACCTAATCACCCTTTTAATATCATAGTTTTTCAATCATTTCAATTTCAAATGTCCTTTAAAAAACACAACATTTTTACCCTCGTTTAAAAGTAACAAACTGATTTTGTGTGCACTCCTCTTTAGGAGACTTCCTAGGGTTAATCACTAGACTACACTTAGGAAATTTAAAAATTGTTTTTCCACGACCTATGACAGGCGTGCGTCAGTAAGCAATACAACAGAAGATAACATAAACATTAGGCATGGTGAATAATTGAAAACACATGCCTTTACAAATAATAAACATGTACAATTTACGGTAGGAATATGAGCTGAGTAAATAATGCCATAATAAAACATATTCATGGGTATTCTACTAGTCAAATAACCACATGAAACATCAATATTATTTTCATAATAGGGGAATTTATAATGCGGGACATTCTGAAACATTTTTTCAAGGCCTCGACCAAGACGTCTAAAAATGATTAAGGACTTGGCCAAAACCATATATCAAATTGGGAAAGGCCTCAACCAATTCTACATCTAATTGTCTCCTGATACCTACTGATGCACCGAGGAGCTATAGTGGGCTCCACCTATCACTTACTAAGTCCAATACTTTCCTCATATGAAAAGGTTGAAACATAACATAAACATTCGTATTAAAACTAGCATACGAAATGTCAATAATTTATCCATAAACCAAGAATGGTATAAAAATAACACATCCATAGTCAAACATACCACAAAACCTTAAATACAATATGGAAGATTTGTATCATAATAAATCAACTTCAAACATGTGTAAATTTTATCAAAAGATGTTGACATAGATGAAATCAAAACTATTTGAGAGAAATATCTCTTTCTATTTTGAAATAATTTAAGAGCCACATAATTATAAAAGAAAACATTTATTTTGAAAATATTCTTATAAGCTTGTAAGGAAAGCTTTTACGATGTTATAATGGTAGAAAATATCCACACCCTCCGTATAAGTTAAAAAAGACATTCTTACCTTAATTTTGTCAAAAAGGTCATAAATTACCTTGTTTGGAAAACGACGAAAAGATTACTTTCAAAACATAGAAGGTAAAACAAGGGTATAAATTAATTTAACCCATAGTCTAGTAAATAGTAAAAATGTTTTGAAATACATTTTTAAGAAAACACGGATGTGGATGATAAAGAGGTCCCAGTAGATACTTACGTATTAAAAACCTCAGATAAGTAAAGAGATTGTAAAATTAACCCTTACCTCGTACGTTTCCTTGTTTGATCGTATGTTAAACTACTATATAATAGTTAAATCATTGTTATTAAATTATACGAGAATAATATAATTAAATATGATATCATATATTATCTTCTAATATTATTTTGTTAATAATATTTTAGTAGTATCATAGTTTTGGGTGTTAACTGATTCGTTTTCCTTTATATGATTGGTTACGTAAGTCATGTTTGATATGGATGGGATGTATTTGATTCATATCTAGAATGATATTAATTTCTTAAACATTATTTTTAATTATAAAATGAAAATTATTCTTGAATGGTTATGATGGGGAATGAATTTTATCGTGTTCGTGGAGACGGTAATCCGTACGTATGCACAAGTGACAATATCATTCTATTGATGGTGAAATTGTATTTAATTGGATGTTATATCATATATACATAATCATTAACATGTTATATTTATTATTTACATCAGTTATACTCATTATTATACTCATCCAAATAAAGAAGTGTTTGAATAACAAACTACACCATGACGTGGAGACGGTAAGCCGTATGTACGCACGTATGGTGAATTTTCATTAATAAGATGGATAGAATAATGAATATGGTTATACCATATTTATAATAACATCAAATTATGTATCAGGTAATACAGTTATTATTTTGGAATGAAAACAACAAATAAAGAGGAAGTGGAAAAAGAAAAGAACTTTGAAAAAGGGTGGTGAAATTATTACCTCTTCTTCAGGTGTTTCCTTTTGAGTTGATCAAAAGGGATCCTTAGGTTGGATTTATGATCAAAGTAAGGAATCTAGGTTGAAATGAGGGTAGTTGTGAGGATATTTGAGCAGTATTTGGCCGAGCCAAATGGATTTGGAGGTGTGATTTTGAGAGAAGGAGAAGTACCCTTTTATAAGAGAGGTGAGGGTTACTTTAGGAAAAGATTGAAATATTATTTTATTATACAGTAATATTCAGTTTCCAATAGATAAAAAATGATTTACATTTATTTTGATATTTATAATATCAATTATTTTAATCTTTCATTAATAAGGTAATTACTGCATCATCATTGTTTCATAAATATATATAAATATTTAATGTCTAAAATTTATAAAAAAATACCATGATGTTGGAAATATTTTTAGATTTAAAATGAATATTTATAGTCTAAGAGATAAATTATATAAATCCATGTAAAAATTGTTTTACTAAAAGATATATGTTTATGTCATTTTTTGTCTTTACTTTAAATTAATTAATATAAAGTTTCATTATCACTCCAAAGTAGCTCCATGGGGTCTCAAAATCGACCCAAGGATGCCCATGGTCAGAAATTTATTATTGAATAGGGTTAGGACACATGTTAGGGTAATTTAATATTATTATAATATTATTTTTTACCCTTATTTACCGGATTTACCCTTTAACCATGGTAAATAAAATATTTACCGAAGTAATTATTCATAATGTCTAAAAATAAAATTTGCCTATTTACACAATTTGGACCACCTAATTAAAAATATGGAATCCATTTTTACAAATTCAAAACATAGAATTTGTAGAAATTAATTTGAAATTAATTCTCATTGTCAAAACCAAAAAGCTGGTTTTTAAGAAGTAAAAACTATCAAAATATTGACATGTGTTTATGTACAATTTAAATGTGAAATTACATAAAATGATCTAAATTATATTAAATGATAAAAATATAATCTAATGATACTTTAAAACAACTCAAATGTATAATTTAACACTATAAATTATTTTTATTAAAAAGGTTGTTTTTAATTAAAATTTAGTATTTTTCATTATTCATCAAAATATAAAAGTTATCAGAAAAGTGCCAAAAATTTACCCTAAGATAATTTTGATATTCCTAATCCAAAAATAAAGTCTAATTTGAATAATAAAATTTATAAAATTTTAAAAAGTGGGTATTACTATTCATAACGGCTAGTTTGATTGGTCGCAGTGTGTTAAAACTCGAAGTTTTGTACAACGCAAGCTATTGTATTATTAAAATAGAAGCATACCATGGAATTTTGGGGTGTTAAAAAACCTTTATTTCTATACCTGTGGAATTGAGGTTTTTATGGTTATAAAAATATAACATTACATTTAAGATTAATGTACATGAAGTCTATGTCAAAAACTATAGTGGATATGGTTTAAAATGTAATTTAATATTACACTAGGTGTGACCTCATGTTTCATTTCAAGTATAGTGTAGTACATCATGTATAGTATGCTTGAGAAGGAAAAATATATGAAATATGATACTATATGTCTTGGGTTATGAAGTCAACATCATATACTTTGGTTACATGACATGGAATCCCACAATATGTACATACTCAACTTTTCAATAGGTCTATTAAATCATGTACCCAAAAAATACATTCCATTTATTCCAACTCCAGACAATCTAGTAAATTGAGTTGCATGCCTAACTATCACATGATTGTTACATGTGGTGTACATAAGACTGCATATTGTGTACTGGGAAACCTTTAATGTTTTTTATATATTCTTTCCCATGTATCACAATTTGACATGTATTTAGTCTATTCTAATAATTTTTCCATATTGGATGTGATCATGAATTTATATACTCTTTAATAAGTCATTTTAATGTAATTTTTTGTTTTTGTAGAATCATATAATCCTAGACATAATAATGGGGAGAAGAGAAATTCCTATAGAGAAAATAGGGTCAGTAACTCCCATGGGACATGTGATCCTCGGGTGTGGGTCCTCTGTATACTTAGTGTGTTATGAAATCCCCCCCTTATTTTATGTCATCATTCCTTCACCTACTGTTTAGGTGACCCCCTTAGATAATGAACACCCCACATGATGAGGTGTATATCCTCCATGGTGGTTAGTACACCCTCAACTGGCATGCACTCTTTATAAAGGAGTAGGTCCCCACTATTATGTGAGATGTATTCCATGGAACATTGGTAGCTTAGTAAAGGGATTTCAATTACTCCCTTATATATTGGATATTAGTCCTCTATCATTATATTTAATTATATACCAAATATTAGAGAATAATACATGTGGGATACATTGTGACCTCATACAATTACTATTCTTTAAGGAAGTGAAGTTCCAGTTAATAGATTTAGAGAAGTTATGTGGGAAATTATGAGGAGTTACTTTATTTAGATATTTTAAATTCTATAATATTCTTTAGCTCCATTGTAACACACAACATCCAAATGATGTATGATTTTAATTTAAACATTGAAAATAATCATTTATTTAAATGAAATTTTAGTGTGAGAGTAATTAATAAGGGTTTTTTTAGATAACTGTGTGGGTAAAAGGATATCACTCATTTAACAGATTCCACCACAAACACTGTGTATATAGATGTGAAGGAATTAGCTCTAGAATGGACACTGGGTGACTAGTGACATAGTAGTAGATAATTGGATGCCTCTGAGTAATTAAAGGTGGGTTGGAGGGTACCCAGTGGGTTCCTACTTATTTATTTAATTTTAATATTTATTATTTATTTTTAAAATTTTATTAAAATTATAATTTGTTTACTAATTTTATATAGGGCATTCTAACCCCCTCCTTTAGTTTTCACATCATAAAAGGGTGGTTTATTGTAATGTTTTCCTAGATTAAAGTCTCATTTATCATTAGATATCGTCATCAATAAGGATACATGTCCACATAATTTTATTTTAAAAATATATAGTAGTTTATCAATGTGTCATTGATTATTCCTAATTCCTTATCTCTTTATATTTTTCATGATTTTGAACATTTAAAGTTGAATCAATTGGTGGTTTCTAAAGAGAAATAATATTTTAGATCTAGTTATTCTGTTACTTATATTCCTATGTTATTTTAATTATATGTTCTGCATCATATGAAATAATTTAAATGACACATGGTATGGTATGAACTAAAAATGAATTACATCATTATCTTGATATCATTAAATTGTGAATAGAGACTGGAAATTCCTTTAATTTTTTGTAGGAGGTGTGTGTTGACACCAATGGTTATTAGTGAATATTGAACTTGTGAAATGAAATTTTAGTCTTTTTATTTGCATCCAAAATGTGTTCCTGTGTTTAAAAATTTACCCTATGAGTATAATATGGTTTTATACTGTATTCCATGGAGAGGATTGGATTCCATTTGTTCTAGTATAGGGGTTATTTAATCTAAACACATAAAATTTATCATGTTAGTGGAATGAGTGATTAATCCATGACATAGTATATAGTTATAAATAATATATACTGATATTAAATTAAAAATCATTCATTTTGCGGGCTTCATGGTATGTGGTTTAAAATCACCCACCTAGAAATTATACATGGTGGTATCTTAACCACCCTTTTTTGTGTTGTTATCTTGTCCCACAAAGTAAATTAGTGATTCATTGTTCGTTATAAGTCTAAATAAATGATGGATCATTGTCCACTAGAGAATCTATTTTGGAGTATTACCAACCTATTGTGATTTTTTCTAATGGTACATCGTCAACTTGAGGGGGTAGTCTAGGTGGTGATTTATATTCCTGGTGACATGTTATGGTGGTGTATCATCCATTATTGTACTGATTTTTGGTTTAAAACATCAACATAAGAAGCGATATTTATGGTTCACCCTCATTATAGAATTATATGGTATATTATCTTTCAAGAAAACATATTTTTTGGAATATCATGTATATGAAGAGTTTATTATAAGGGTTCTATTTCTACTTAATGTTTATTGTACTTGTTGTGTATCATTAACCAAAGATGGTTTTTTTTTTGGTATATTATCTATCTATGATGAGGGTAGGTAGTATACAATCTTCCTGGGATTGGTGATTTCTTTTTGAATAAGTGACTACACATTTTACATTAACATTATATTGGTGGTGGATAATTCAACCTAGTGACTTGAAATAGAGATACACTATTCACCAATCATATTTGATAGTGATTAATTATTAACCATGATTATTATATGATGAGTGATATATAATTTATCCTTGAAGTCTATTTAAACTGTGGGTATATTTTATATTTGTTGAATTGGCCAGAGTAGTTATTATCACACATGGTTGGTGGTTAAGTAATCCATATAGTGAAATATTATTTATTTATAATCTTTATTAAAAAAATACTCAAAGCATAATCATTTATTTATTGGAAATTTTGGGGATACTGTTAGTGGTTTCCCACAAAATCATACTCACACCATTATTAAGAACATTTGGACATGGGAATACATTTTATTTAACAACCCTAATAAGGTTAAGCGTCCTTCTACATTGAATGGTTGAGATGTTTTATATTATTTTAATTTTGGATATGGGACTATACTATGACTCGATACTAGTGTAGTGGATACCTCATTTGGGTTTTCTTTCATTTATACATAGTTTTATATGATCCTACAATGGGAGATCATGTATACATTATATACCTTGTCTGATATGTAATGTATCTCATTTTTATATATAATGATGTTTATAATTACATGTGGATGGAAGATAATATTATTGTTTATCTTATTCTAGAATTATATTATGATTATTATTACCTAGATATTTCTTTTTTTTTTTGCCTGATTATTATATATTTAAAACATTATTATATCTGCACTTGTTTATATTGGCCCATTTCACCAGTCAGAAGCCTTTAGCATATGAGGATGTATAAATGAAGAATGTAGTTATTTGATTTAGTAATTGTGAATGTGATGTTCACTATAGAAATTATATCATTTGAATGTGAGATTTATATATATTGATGTATATTATTTTTGGAATCATCATACACCATCAATTTCTAAAAAGTGTGACATGTAAATAAGTTGCTGACATCGGGTTTATTGGGTCTTAAATTATCTTGAGGGTCCCTATTTGCATATTTGATTTGATAATTTGTGACTCTGAGTTATTATTTATATCTACTAAGTACTATAATGTAAACTAATTATAAATAATATGATAGTTATATTCTTTATATATGGTCCATATATTATTCCACAATTAGAGTTAACTCAGAAATTCATCATCCCATTAAATTTATGGGGTGTCTTACTAATTATATTTATACTCACGCATGAAGGAGATTTTTAACCATAAATGTTTTTTATTTAATTATTATGAAAATATGGTAGATATTATTGGTAGATTTAAATATATGATAGGTTTTTTAAGGCTGATTCATAGTAAAAAAAATTAGTTCTAGATGGTTGGAGTTACTGTTGGTGTGATCTTCACTATGGTTCGAATAAAAATGAGGATATGTCCTATATAAAATTTATGTTTTATTGGGATAATTTATCTTAATTATTAGTTAATTTATAATAATATAATATGGTTTGGTTTATTAAATAGTTTTTATTTCAGCTATAAATTTATTATACAGTTTAGTTTTCTTTTCATATTAATATTGGTTTATGGTTATATGTTTTTTTATATTTATTATCATCTGAAATAAACTAAGGAAAATCATGCATATGTATACCTTCATGGACCTTTTCATCAACACCTATCCAATTGGATAAAGTATTGGGGTGGTATACTTGGATTACCACTAGCCATGTCATAGCCCCATTAGTTCTGGTCAAGTGAAAAATATCCTTTAAATTTTATAAAAAATTATTCTAGGGTTGTAAAAAAACATTCTAAATTATTATTTTTTGATTTCATCTATTACAATGTAATAAAATTTTATACAAACTCAACCATTAATTTATTAATTATTAGAAACTATAATTATTCCATAAAAGGATGATTCATATTCATGGTATCCATATATTCTAATAAATGTGAATTATGGGACTCACATAGAACTGATCCCATCATTCTCTATGGAATATCTAAAAATATATGTAATAAATCACAATGTTCCTCATCATTTATTTTATAATTAATTGGATATTTCTTATTTTCATGCACTCTCCATACATATACTTTAGGGACACCTAGTTAAAGTCTTAATTTTATTGAAATAATGAAGAATACACTATTATTAAATATAAGAAACCTTCATTATATACCTTAACCTATGCATTTATCAAACACATTTATTTCATGACCCAACCATACTAAGACCTCATATGAGTTGGTGTAGATATTTTGAGTGACCCATGAATACCTCCTTTAGTAATCCTCGATGTGGATACTAGCATAGAGTGTTTAAAAATAAATTTATGGGAATCATTTCAAATTTAACAAGAAATTACACATACTAACATCTAAAATAATTTACAATGCCAATAAAATCATATAAAATTAATATAGGATATATATTTTCATGATATTTCAACAAACTAAAATTTAAAAAACATATAAAAACTCTATGTCTATAATCTTAACAAATGTGAAAAAAAATGAAAATAGAAATGTGGACTCCCAGTCTCCATATAACCAAAATGTACACTAATATAATAGATAACAATACTTTATTTTATATATTATTTTAATCTAAATAATTATTGGTAAAAATATGGTTTATTATAAACTATAGATAGTATTATATACCTTAATAACTCTCATCTATCATTATGGTTGAGTTAAACAAGCAATGCTTTGAATGAAATTTAGAAGAGGAATAAGATAGTTCATCCAAAGCCATGTCCCAATTTATCCTTTTTTATCTATAATCACATTGTCTAGAAATAATATATATATATATATATAATATACCAGTAATAATATAAAATATCATAAAGGCCATTTTTAACTCACTCACCACTTACTACATCACTATTAGTCTATAAAATGATAAGGGGGTACAATATCCTATAAGGAATACAATATCCACAGAATATTAATATAACATCCTAGAGGAGGAATTTTTCATATATACAATACAAGAATAATTGTTTTCTACACCTAGTCTCTAATACAACATGAATGTTGGAACATGTTTGATCCAACTTAGTTGGTGGTCACATAGATAATAGTTAATACAACATTATTTATAACTCAAATAAAAAGAATATAAGATGAAATATAAATAACATAATCAACTCTTAATATTATCCCTACACCTATATGAAATCCCAAAGCATTTTTATCTATGTGCTTACATTCAAATCATTACATTCATTATAAAATTTCAACTCTATAATAAGAGATTTTATATTGATGGTATATAATTTAAATAATTTTATAATAAATTTCTATCTCCCCATATGATCTCGACATAGTGGTTACCTTCTACCAAATATCATAATCATATCCTTTCATCATAAAGTGACATATATTATTTAAATAATACTCATCCAATCATCCAATTCAGAATAAAACATCAAATCATTATATATTTGAATTACAATATCAATATATATATCTATGAATATGAGATAAAAATAACACCCTTTCTATTTATATGTTTAATATTTTTTATTATATAATACATCCCCTAAATGTATTAAAATTATTATATACAATTAATTTTTATGGAATAGGATATAAAATCATATGCTTCCTTTAATTTCCGCATCATTCAAATTAAATAATTTATATTTTATATTCAAAAAATAAAATCAATAATAAATTCATATAATTTTATATTACACGCCCTTATGTAATTTATTTCATCATATTAAATATAAAATAAAATTATTTTATAAATTAGTGAGAGAAAAATTATGTTAAAATAGTATTAAATAAAGAAACTAAAGTTTCAAATTAGGAGTCCCAATTCTTCATCAGTGATTAATTTCATTTAAAAAATATCATCCACTATAAAATTTTTCAATCAAAAAAATTAAATAAGATAATGAATCCTCTTAAATACATAATTATATCATTTAAATAAATTCCCAATAACCCAAATTCAATGATCTAGTTCACTAAATAAGATATTTCAAAGAAATATAATATAGAGAGTGATTTAGGGGGGTATAAATTGGTATGTACTACCTTAAAATAATGTATAAAAACCCAGCAGAATGAATTATAAAATTTTATTGGAGGAATTTAAATTTTATGAGTGGGGTTAAATGGAGACTTCTAGATGTTCAAAGGTAATATTTCATAAGATAATTGAATACAAATATTTGGTTGAATTGTTTCAAAATGGATTAATTAATCATGAATTATTCAAATTTGGAAAACAAAATTATTACTATTTTGAATACGTACCTTAACCATTAAGCTAAAAATTAATATTTTATACCATCCAAAATAAAATTTAATGGTTTCTTATTAGTTTTTTACCTTTTTTATAATAAAAATTTTAAATAAAATATCACCTAAATTCATTTAGAAATATGGATTCACACGAAATATATGTCTCAAGGTAAAGAACTCATTCAAAATATAGTGGTTCATTAAAATTTTACTTTTTGGATCATACAAATAGCTATTTAATGATATTAAATCTATACACATAAAATAATCAATAAAAATTTAAAAATTCAGTGAATGAGATATTTGGATCACTACATTTCAATCGTCAGATTGTGGACACAATGGATGTAGTTGATGGTTGTTTATACATATTTTTAATTTATTATTGATTTATTGTTGTATCTGTATCTTGGGTTTGTTGGAGTGTTTGATGTTATGTATATATATAATTCATATTCCACTCGGTCATTTATTATATTTTATTCATTGGCGGTGTTCATGAGTATTAAGGGTAAATTATACCCCAATAATACTCTATTATTATCCCATATAACAATTTACCACACTGGAATTTAGGGGTCCCCCTAAAGGCCATATAATGTTCTGACATAGTGTCAGAGATGTGTTAGAATGTTATATTTTTCATGCTTATATATAATATTCAAAAAATGTATATATAATATTTTTATAGAAAATTTTTTATACTTTTATGTGAAAATATAATATAAGTTATGATTTAATTGTATATATACTATCATCATTGAAATATAATTCACTTATATTTATTTTTTGTGTTTTGTAATTTTCAATACACAAAAAAAAATAGACAAAAAATAATTTTTATAACATACTCTACCATTGGACGCCATAAAAAACATATAAATCATAAATATTATAATAAATTTGAAAATTAAAATTCACATAATGTATAGTGTAAAAAATAAATATATAAAAAAAATTCACATAACCTTAAATAATAACAAAAAAATTATCAAAATTTACAAACATTATGTGATGAATCCCCAAAACATTTATTCAGTGTTGGGGAATATATTTTTGAATTTAATAAAAAAAATTAATATATATAAATCATGATTATAAATTTTATATAAAAAATAAATATAACTTAAAACATTAAAATATTTAGAAAATAATTAAAATAAGTAAATGAATAATAAATAATGAAACCATAAAATGGTTGGATCAAAACTATTTTTTTGTTTTAATAACATGTTCTATATTTAATGAATCTTTATAATTAACTATAATAATTCTAAAAAAATTATAAAATTTAAAAAAAATATATAAGATAACCAAAGACAATTAAAATTGACCAAAAAAATTATAAGAAATCCATCCTATTTTTTTGGAAAATGATTTTAATTTTATTTTCAAAAAGAATATATAATATTATTTTTATATTATGATTTTTAGTTTGAAAATATATTTTTTTATAAAAAAGTGTTAAAATAATTTTTATGCACATAGATTAGGATATGTATTTTAAATAATGAATTTTAGTTTTATTTTTAATTTCATAAAAAATAATTATTTTTTTATAAATAACATGTGAATAATAAAATTTGTAAATAAATTTTAAATATTTAATTAATTTTTTATACAATAAGATGTTTTAAAAAAATGTAAATTTTTAGGCCCTATATTTGTAATGTTTTTATTCTTGTATCTAGAAATGATTTTTTTAATTTATTAGTTAATCTCACTTTTTATAAATATATTATAAAAGGATTTGTTAACAAATCTTATAATATTGAGAGAATGTTTGATAAATATGAAGCTACATAGAATATATATCCTTCACTATCTATTTTTATATTTTGAACTTTATTTCTTAAAAAATATGAGAAAAACTAGATTTACCATCAATTTAATGGAAAATGATTAAATAGTTTCATCTTCTATAAATTACTGTTTAATAATTATATATTGTTTTATAAATACCCCACCCATTTTATATTTTAGATAATAAATGCACTAGATTATAAAAAGTAAGGATTCATGGGCCACTATTACTGCTACTACTAGTGATTTATCCCGTAACAAAACCCCTACTGATGATTTCTCTAAAATAATTAACTCCTTGTATATATCTGATGAAATTGGTTTCATTTAAAATTGATCATGTATCCACACCATAATGATGAAAATCCTACCACACCTTCCATGAGTATGATTATAATGGAAACAATGAAATGGATTCTTAAAATGTTGTGATGGGAAGTGACATTGTTATAGGTTGTGCAAGATCAAACCCCTCAATAAAAGGTGTGTAGATATTATTAGATTGTTGTTGTTAAAGTATAGAAACCTAATTTCATTATTTGGTTTAACACCACCACCTCATATGTGAAAGTGTTATTGTCAGATATGTGTTGTTTTTATAGTCATCCATGTAATACCCTAACATGAAACATCAAGTCTAAGATAGAGAGCTAGGATACCATATCCATGACTCTTAATATGTAAGAGGATACCAACTAGCAGGGAGTGTCTGAACATCATTAGTTGGGAGACTATACCATCTGATAATTATATTCATACACCAAAAACAATATAAATAACAATATAATAATTAGAATATCCTATATAAAACTATTATCAAATATAATAATAGATGGAAAAAATCATACAAACATATAAATGGTCTTCTAGTGTGGTAAGTCAAACTACTATATATGTGAAAAGAGATAAATATATAATAATTTATGGAAATACTTTAGAATATGACTCAGTTCATCCACATTATCCATACATTAAAACCCAGTTATCTTCCATAGGACCCTTTCCCTTTCATGGATCCCTATATATGAAGTTTGAACATGCATCGATATTCTCAAGCATGGTGAGAGTAATAAAATTCAATAGGCCACCAATAATGAATCCTTAACAAATGCTCACCTATTTAACATGTTTATTCCCTGATATAATAAATTTACAAGAAATCATAAATAATAAAATACAAATTATCCATGTTCTATTCAAACCACCAAAATCATGGGTCATACCAAATTTTTCTCCATGTTGGAAATATGATCATATGGTATAAAATATGATCAAAAACAATCCATAGGGAAAATAATCATGTCTCTTAGAAATCACAAGGCATTAAATCAGATCAAGCTTCTTGACCACCACATCCTAGCTTCATCATGGGTCGGGCCTCCAAGTCATCATATCACATCTATGTCTCAGGTCAAGCACCAGTACATCTCACACAATCTATTCCTCGGGTCAGGCCCCTATACTATTGTACCATGTTTATGAATTGACATAGGAATCCATTCTATCATACCCCTAATATCGTTATCTCAGGTCGGTCCTCAAATTTGTCATGCTTCTACCCAATAATCTTTTCCATCTTTTCCATAAACACAAGTTGTGTACACTCCCCCTCTATGAGATAATCATAAAATAATGGTCCACCTATTCTGAGTTCAAAGAAAAAAACCTCCAATGGTATGGTAACACACATAATAGGGTAGACAATACATGAAAAAACATATCATGACATCAAGAGAATATATTTGAACATACAATACATATGATCAATATCCAACATGGTTAAATAGGATACAAGAATACTCATGTCATAAAATAACGTAAATAGATATTACAATGTACATAAACACCCATATTTTATCTCTATCGATCATGGTCAAAAAAACAATTCAAACACAATAATATACCAAGGAAAAAAGTTTTTACAAGATCCCCAAATGTTAAACAACTACCTACCTTATGTTTCTTAATACCATACTCAAATTTTTTTCTATTAATTGATTAATGAACCATGTTTCCCACCCAAATAGAACTATATCACATGTTGAGGATGCCTAACTTAAGATCCATTTCCTCGAGAATGATGTTTAGACATGATACCAAAGAAGATTATATACTAATAATGGTGTTCAATAACACATACCTCACAATGTTTTCCAATAAAAAAAGTTCTAAGTTGTGTTGAAGGAGTGGACACAAATTCTCTATATTCATTATTGATTAAAGAATAGATCATGGATTCCTTATCAATTCTTGAGGAGAATACTGTATCTAGAAAAAACATCAATTCACCAAAAAATTTCCATTGAAAGTTAATTCCAAAACTAGATTCAATAAGAATAAAGTCTCAAGAATCTCAAACTAATAATTACTACCTATAAATGTCCATTGTTCACAAGGAATCAAGCTTCTATCAAAGGGGTGTCATTGATACATCAAAACTGTAAAGACCCGTAAAATTCAAGGGAAATTTTTTCTTAATTTTCTTTAGGATTTTACAAGAACGCAGTTTTTGATGCCACCTGATTCCAAGGCCCGGTGATCCCGGAATAATTTACCAAAGTATAGATCGGGTATGTTTAGTAAACGAACGAGTGGGATTTCCTAACTTTTGAACCGGTGCTCAGAATCGAAATCTGAGGGCACCGATGAAACCGCAGCACCAGTAATTGCTTAGCAACACCTTTTCTGGGGTTGCATTTGCTCGGGAGGAGATGTTAAAAATTTTGGAAGGTAAAATAAAATTGAGCTACAATTTTATTTATTTTAAAGTGGTTATATCCTTTGAGTGGAAGTTGGGGAACTACCCATGAGAGGTTAAGAGGGAGGTGGGGCCCACATGAACCCCACCCCTTCATTTTCCCTAACTCCCTTAACCCTCCATTTAATATGACAACATAGGTTTAATTACTTAAGTTATTTCATTTTTGAATTTCAAATGAAATATTGGCTTGTGTGTTAATTAAATAAGACTAAGTCTTATTTCGTGAGAGGTTAGTTCGTTGTGGGAGAGGATTTGGAGAGGAAAGCTCTAGGTTCCGAAGAACGTTCTTCCTCCTTGAAGAACGCGAAGAATGCACCTTCGCCGATGAAGAACACCGACCTCTGACAACGGACGACGGTGAGAGACGCCTTCCTCGGAGAACGACGATGCGACGCCGTGTACCGTGAAGCCAACGACCCTCTTCTTCCGTGACGCCTTCTTCCGCGACGTTCAATTCTGTGACGAACCTTCGTTCAACGATTTCATTGAGGTAGGGGATTGATTGTTTTTGTTCATGAATACTTTCGTCGCTGTTCTTCGTTTTCAAATTTGACTGCCTGTTATCGCAATAACGGGAGGAGGTCGAACCGCACGAACACGGCCGACTATCCTCCCCCCTTGATGCTTGAATTTGTTGCGGCACGAGCAAGGCAGCGCGGTGTCGTTGCACCTCACGGAAATAATAAAGAAATGGACAGAGAAGCGCGGCGCCGTCGCGCCGTGCCATTGAAGTCGAACAAAGTTGTGGCGCCGTCGCGCCACGCCGGAGAACCTCGAAGAGGCCACGGCCGGAGCGGGGCCGCGGCGGAGGGGCGCGGCGCCGTCGTGTCGCCCCGGTCAAACCAAGGCCGCGGCCTTTGGCCGCGGCGAAGCAGGAAGCGGCGGTCGGCTTCCGGCCGCCAGCCCCGGAGCAGGAGTGCGAGACCCCAGCGGTCCCGCGGCAGCAGCAACCGGCCGGCCAGACCGGGCTGGTCGGCTTCCAAGAAGCCGGGGGTCATAACCCCTGGCTGGCCAAAGGAGCGGCCCCCCACATGGGGGCTGCGGTTACACAAATAGGGGGCAGTGAGCCACCCCCCACCCCCACCCCCCCATCCGCTTAGCCGTTTCGGCCGAGCCGCCTGGCCATGCTGGCCAGGCCGAGCGCGCCAGGCCGGGCCGCCAGGCCGGGCTGCCGGGCCAGGCCACCCAGGCCGGGCCGGGCCATGCTCTAATGGGCCGGACCCAGACCCGGGTCGGGTCGACCCGGTTCAGGCCGCCCAGGGGGTATCGGGCCGGGTCGGACCGGGCCCGAACCCCCTATTTTCGGACCTCTTTCGGTCTTTTGCCCATAACTTGGGCCACGGACCTCCTAATGATGCACCGTCAGCTGCGTTTCGATCCTTGGATTGAGATGGTCGTTTAGGTATATTACACTCAAGATTTTCAAGAACTTTGGGTTTGGCTGGGTTGGTTCGAACACGAAACCAACCGGGCCCTCGGAGCGGAAACACTTATAACTTGAGCTCTGGACGTCTGATTGACGTGCCGTCGACTTTGTTGGATTCCTCTTAGTGAGACAGACCTTTTGGATTACTCCGCTCGAGGTTTGGACGGATTTGGAGTACGGCCGGGTTTTTTTTGACTTAAAAACCAACTGGGCCCCTGGAACGAAAACGCCAATAACTCTCAGACTGGGCGTCCGAATGACGCGCCGTCTGTCACGTTGAGTTCCTGTTGACGATACGGAACTTTTGGATACATCAACTCCGGACTTCATGTCTGTTGATGTATCAGTCCCTCGGCTCGTGGAGCAAACCCTCCCGAATGAGCTTGCTGTGTGCGGGAACCCTATAGCTGGCTGCGACTGCGACGACGATGACGACTGTACATAAATCCTCCATGGATTCGACGGTGACAACTACAGCACTCAGCGATCCTATGTGGATCAGTGCTACCGATCCTATGTGGGTCAGATCCTGTGTGGGTCAGCGCTCATCGGTCCTGTGTGGGCCAGCGCATACCGATCCTGTGTGGGTCGGATCCTGTGTGGGTCATTGCGGGGGTTAGTACCTATCGATCCTTTGTGGGTCATTGCAGGGGTTAGTACCTATCGATCCTTTGTGGGTCATTGCGGGGGTTAGTACCTATCGATCCTGTGTGGGTCCGATGGCTTAGATGAATCAGTGGCTACATCTGATCATCTCTATTATCCTACGAAGAAGTATTCTTGTGTGAGCTGAGTCTTGACTTTCAATCTTTATCTTCGATAAGATTGACTTGACATCCTGTGTGGATTATGTTATGCTTTCCTATGTAGATTGGGTTGTGTTTTCCTGTGTGGACCGGGTTGTACTTGGGTTCAGATTTTGGATTCGAACTAGAATTGATGACTTAGGTATTTGTATGGGCATATACCTAAGTAGTGTCAGATGTTACTTCATGATCTTATCTTTCCTTTGTGGATTATCCTTTGTGGATTCTGGGAGACCTTCGGGGGGTCTCAGGGTCCCTACTGAGTATCTTATACTCACCCCTACACGGGCTATGCCCGCACTATGTTTTGTTGGATGCAGACGACAGACAGTGCTGATCATGGTGGAGGCTTGTGGAGCAAGTCAGTACCTGGAGGTGGACCACTGGGCAGGATGTACACGGAACAGACGGCTGGACCCGTGGAGCTAAGGAGGCTATCTGTACCCACCCTTCAGGTAGGACTTCCAGTGGAAGACTCGATGTTGCGGCTTTACTTTTCAGTTGTTGTACTTTCTTTCCAATTGTACTTTACTTTCAGTTTGGGTTTGTATTCTGGCCCACTTACTTTTCTGCACTTACTATTGTACCCAGTTTACTTAGTGTTTACTTCTGCTTGCTTTCTCTGTGGTGTTTGTTTACTTTACAAAGGCAATGTCTTCCCTTTTTATAGGGAATTATGCCTTGGTGCTAGTCGCCAGCCCCTGGCCTATGGAAGGTGGGCTTGGGGTAGTCACGGCACGGGCCCCGAGGACGGGTCGTGACAAAAACCACCATCAATTTACTAAAGTATCATCAATGGATTTTAGTTTTATCCTCAATCCATCATCAAGGGAGGTTTTATAAATATGATTTATTAAAAATACCTATAAAATAATAGAAATTAATGGAAGTTCTCGACCTAATTTTTAGATATCATAAAAACACTAAATATATCACTGATATATGAACAAAAGTAATAATTCCACATTCAATTGGAATAGAAAAAACATATCCATCATTTATTCATGATCATAATTTAAGAAGGAAGATGAACTTTTTATTTATCTAGAGTAATGTAACACTTCAAGTACCAATGTATCAGTCTAACCCTAAATAACAAAGAGGAGAAGGATGATAGAGGTCAAATAACTTGATAGGATGTCCTTGAGGGTATTTAAGGATGGAATTGGGTAATTAGAAATGGTTAATATTGTGTGTAATTAAAATTCAGTGAGCAGTGGCACCCCATCAGATGGCATATTGGGACTGTATTTTTCTATAGACAAATAGAAATTCTACCAGCTAGCGGATGGAGCCCACCTACTAGTCAGTGGTTTTTTTTTAGTCACCATAAGGAAAATCCTCCCCTATTAACATTAATGAACAATTCATGTACATTTTATTTATACAAATAAACCTCTCTAAAACACATAACATATAATAACATAGATAAAATAGATATTTTTTTAAAATAAAAAAATCTTTTACATTAAAACAAGAGAAGATATTAGAATTTTCCATCTATAATGACATTTCTTCATTGAGAAGTACATTCAATTTTTTTTCACAAACAAGTCAGACCATTTAGTCTAAACATCAATCTATTTCACCCATGTACCCTTATGGATCCATCCAATATTACACATAATCTAAGATAATGGTACCTCCTTTCCTAGATGGACATTTTACTTTGGTATACATTATTCATCAAGCTTTCTACATACAATGCGTTAGGCCTCAGCTCAACATCCCTATATTTTGTGACATGCGTAGTATTAACAATGAACCTATAGAGATGATACACGTGAATTATTTCCAACATATCTTTATATAGTGAAGGACCATAAAGATGGAATTCCACCATCCTGATCCACTCAGTGATCTCAAAGGGTCAAACGTAACGCAATACTAACTTCCCTTTCTTCCCCAAATATTGGTGGCATAAGGAGGAGTCACTCTTACAAATATGTGGTCAACTAAAACAAACATTAAAGGCTTCTTCCTATAGTTAGCATAATAAATCTACCTTCTATAACCTATGATCAATATTTTCTAAATTAGTTTCACTCTTTTACAGGTCTCCTATACCATGTTTTCTCCCACAGTAACTGCCTCACCTACCTCGTACCAACAAAGCGGTGAACAAAATGAACTTCAATAATAATCCTCCTAAGGTTCTATATAAATTTAAGCCTAGTAACTATTGTTTTATGAAAAATCAACCAATTCTAGGTGATAATCCCAATATCTGAAGAATTATAGTGAATAAACTCAAATAATATCCTCCAATATGCAAAAAAAGACACTTTGACTATATATATATCATCAGATGGTATGTTGGGATTTAACTCATATGACTCTCTATGACCTTATGGAATTCCTGCCAAAAAAATTATTCTAAAATGTTAAAATATGTAAAATAAAAATATAAATAGAAATCCTAGATATTTTACTATTTCATAGACTTACATCTTTTCCAGCACATCCAACTGAGTGAGTCTAATAAATCAATAAGAAATGAGAAACATTAATTATCCAATGAAAAATCAACCAAAAAATATCAAAACTCTTCAAGGTTATAGGAAACCATATCACAAATCCCATCATGACATCCAACCACTTGAACATGGGAATGATAAGAGGATAGATCAGAAAACTATAGCACTAGTGATTGACCTTTATCCTATGGTAGGTAGGGAATTAAAAAAAATCCACAAGTATCCATCATCAGACTTGACCACTAAAATATACACAAGAGGATGTGGTGTATTATTACCACTCCATGATGTACCACCCACTTATAGGTATATATAATTCTCAAAAACTCATACCTGAGGGAAGTATAGACTACAAATTTCCCCTATACTATGATCAAATGACCATCATCTGATGAATACCCAGGTATCAGGTAACCATATGCTAGCTATTCCCAGAAAACATTAAACTATAGGTTAAATTTATTACTAGACATAACCCTGTATACAAAGGAATATATGATCATGAATGGATCACATGTCATATATATATGGTATACAGAATCATTCATCATTTAATAGGTCATCAAGCACATGCAACACAACTATTCCTCCAATGTTTGTTAAGTAATATCCTCAGCTACCAACTATTAAAGGATAAGATCATCTACAATGATATTACCATTAATTTTTTCATAGTTTATCCCAAATTTAAATGTCTATAGGTGATCTACCCAAAAACTCTACATCATTTTTAGGTCTTGCTGTATGATTATAAAGAGATGGATCTTATGGTCAGTGTAGAAAAAAAATCATTCCAAAGTGATAGTGTCTCAAACACTTCAAATCATGTACCATGAATACCAGATCCAAGTCATGGGCAGGACAATTCTAATAAGGGGGTCATGGTTAACATAACTCATAAGATACTAAACACTCTTACTTTATAGTTAAATTTCCAAAAAAACTCATGATCTATCGAAAAATACACCATATTTGATTCAATGGTTATGAAGAATCAACATTGGAGATATAGTCAACCCTCTCTTTATATCTAGAAAACCCTTTTCACATTAGTCTAACTATAAAAATAACACCCCTTTTATCACCAGTGGAGTCATGTGTGCTGAAAAATAGGATAAACCCTTGGTAAAATGTAAATTTTATCTTTCTATAATAAGATATAACATAATCTTGAACATGTTCCAGTGATATATCGAGGAAATAACAACCTAAAATTTATTTGGGTCTACTGATATATCTATCTCAAAAACCCACTTTCTCCATGAATCAAACCTTAAAAATCCAAAATTGACACTATTATATCTTTTCACAAAGAATATGTTCTCAAAGGATACTTAGGACTATCTATAGGTTTTTATAATGTTTCTCTAGAGTTAATGTGTAAATGGAGGTATCATCAAAGGATGCTATGAGGACTAGGTCATGATATGGGTGGAAGATCTTCTTAATAAGTTCCATGGACATGGCCAACAAATTCATCACTAAAAAATGACAAAACCATGTACTTTTATAGATCATACCTGTAGTGAAACACTATATTTTGGATATCCTCCTCTATAAACCTTAAATCATGATAGCCTAATCATAGATAAATCCTAGATAACAACTGGGTTCCCTAAAAAAGATCAAAGAGTTAATAGGTCATTGGAAAAGGATATCTATTCTACATTGTCACTTGATTCTGCTTCAAGAAATGTATGAATACTCAAAGACTTCCATCCACCTTCTTGGTGAACAAAATATATCCACCCTATGGTGAAGTACTCGGCTTAAAAATCCCTTATATTCCAAGTCCTTCAAATTCATCTTAGAAACCTTTAATTAGGATATCTCTATATGATAAGGGGATATATAAATGGTTTTCACACCTAGAATGAATTCTATCTAAAAATGAACTCCTTTATATGGGGTAAGTAATATGAATTTGTATAGGAAGACATTAAGATTGTGATCCAAAACTAGAGGGAAAGACAAGGGGATATCACCAATCCTATAGAAATATCCAAGACTAAAATATACTCCATAATCATCCAAAGATTGATCATGTTTGTACTAATTCTACATACTCCAAGTTACCACTCACTAGACATCAAATTCTTCTCTACCTTTGAAAAATTAAATGATACATTTATCTGATAGAATTTAATGTGGTATCAAATTCTAGATAGACATTCCATGCCAAGAATCTAATCAAATCTCACCATAACCATAATCATGAATTCACATATATGTATATAATTGACAATGATAATAAGACAGTCTTGGATCACTAAATATGTTTCACCTCCATCGCCAACAATGTATCAAGGCAACAAAACTAAGATGAAATCATGAAATTTATGTCAAGACCAGCAATAAAATGTGAATATATGAAGGTATATAAAGCACCATTATCAATCAAAGAAATAAAAAAATAGAATTTAACAAGACCAAACCTCACATAATAGATTTTCACTCACCACCATCCACTATAGTCTAATCGACTACATATACTCAACCAATGTCAACTTCGCGACCCTATCCCTGAGTCAAATTAATTTTAAGATCCATAATCATCTAAGCCCACTATTGAGGACCCATGGAGGATCTCTGATTCTTTGAATTCATCTACCTCATTCTGTTATGGAATCTGAACCTCAATAATCATTTTTAAAATTATAGAAGAATCCTCATATTTATATATTGTCAACACTTTCTATGAGGGGTTGTGAAAACCCTGTAGTAATGTCTAATATTTCCAATTTTGAAGCACTTTGGACCACCTCATGAGATATATGATGAATTTACACTCTAATATATCCACATACCACTGACATTATACATTCCACTAGTCTTCTGCTTCCTTCCACTAGAAGGGAAACTCATCATAATTATAGAAGGTCCAACTGCCTCATAAAAGATTTGTAAAATATGAAAAACTACTCAATCATCTTCTAGGAAATTTTATCTAGTCGGGGACTTGTGTATTACCTCATGATTTTTTAAATAGCATAAAAATCAAAACCTATCAGCTAACTTCAAGGAAAAGAAAAATCTCAAAATTTATGTCATGTTATGCCTTGTTTCTATCCAAGACCAATGAAAATAGAGGTGGTTCTATGAAAAGAATGGTGTATGTGGATACCATAATGGACCCCTAATTTAGATCTATGAACTCCTTATCTCAATCCAGATTTATCATATTTGAAAAAAAAAAACCTTCATGAATATGTCCTTAATGGCATCCTAGGTGAGACCTACACATCTTTCAGCCTATCCCACTATGTCTCATCGTCTCCGGGAGGGTCCCTATAACATGAAAACTATTAGATTCACCTTTTTATCCTCAGGTTTATTAATTAGGTAAAATACACCCTAATTGATATCTATCTATTTTAAAACATCATTTAGACCTCCTGTTCTGTTAAAGGTTGGTGGATTCTAGAGATATAAGTCTCAATTATGGTATACCATTAACCTTCGTGTACCTCTGTTGTGGGTCAGATCGAGCAAAAGGACTCTCGATTTAGGTGGTTCCACTTTGAACAATACTGGAGATGGTGTGGGGGCATGTTATATCAGACCCTCCTATATAATTGATGGTGGAATATGGGCATCCTCCAAAGGTGTAGTATCTCGGTCCATGTCATTTGGTGGTCATATCAGTATTTTTTAGGGATAAATATTGTGAAATAAAAAGGAAAAATTAAGAAAACAAAATTCAATTAGGTCATATCTTAATTAGTCTATGGGATCACATAGGGATCCCCTTTAGATCTAACCATATCCAAATTTATATCTCTCCTAGTACTGACCAAGGTCTCCATCATGATACGTTAGTCACAATCACATATATAAAAAATAACTAGACGCTCTAGTTTATCAATTTAATTCAAAAATATATATCACAACCACATATGAAAATAGATAAATCACTCAATAAAATACACAGGTCTTTCTCAAATAGATATCACGCACATAGACATTAAATTAAAGAACTATTATGTAGCACACAATAGGTATATATATGGAATATGATCCTACATGTTTAATCACAATGAATGAATGTACCCATATCCCATAATAAATTAAGTATAATACCATCAATTGTAACTCAAAGTTCTATTATATAAGATCTAGACAAGCACATAGAAATTCACCTTCTTGAGTGCCATAAAGGAAATCTCAATTCTACTATGTTCATGGTTGGAAAAAAATAATAGAAGAATATTATGCTATGAAACCATTTTGTAAAAACCTAACCCTAACCACAATGTCTTAGCTAGATATACACAAGTGATAATGTTTACATCCCCATATACAAGAGGATATCAAATAGGTTCAAGGTTCTAAAATCCATCAGTGGGGAGACAACACCCTTTGGTAATCACAACCATACACCAAAAATAAATATAAATAACAAAAAAAATGAATATAATGGAAAAAATATAAAATATAATAATATATGGGAAAAAATAATAAATGTATATAAATGGGCTTCAAGTGTGTCAAGACAAACCAGAGTATATGTGCAAGAAGATGAGTTGATAGAACTCTACTAAAATTTTCCATAGTTTCTCTTGTTTCTGCCACTAGATCTATGGTCCACAACATAATTATCTTCAAAATGACCCTTAACCATTCATGGATCCCTATTCATGATGTATTCATGCACATAGAGGTGATAATTCGGGGTGTGAGTTATAAAATCTTACAATACATGACCAATGCATCATTTACATATGTGAATTGGTATGACATGTGTATTCTTGGATAAAATAAATATTCAATAAAACATAAAAAATCATATATCGATAACCAATGTTATAACCAAGTCACTAAAATATGTGGTTGTACCTTCTTCAACTCCATACTAAAAATGTTATCATATGATATCAAAAGTGATCAAGAACATTCCACATGACTGTTAATCATGTATCGTGGAATTCTCAATGCATCAATAAAGATCAGACCTCAAGACCATCATATCTCAGTTCTATGATAGGTCATGAATTTGAGTTAACATATCATATCTATGACTCATGTCAGGCCACCCCAGGTCATCATACCACTAATGATATTGCATTAGGTCATGCCTCTAATTCTTCATGCCCAAACCATATGCTCAAGTATAATATTTCCTTTATCAAAAGTCATGTACGCTCACCCTCTATGAGATAATCACAACATGATGGTCCAATTATTCCAAGTACCAAGAAAAAATCCACAAAAGACATTATAACACAAATAAAAAAGTTAGTTCATAAAAGACAAAACATAGAATATAATTATTATAATATAATTTAAACACACAATGCATGTGATCAACAATAAACATGGTCAAACAAGCTATAAGAATTCTCATGGAATCAAACATCATAAATGGGTCTCACTGGATACACACATTCCCATATGAGATCTCTGACAAGAATAGTCAAAAAAAACTTTTACAACATAAGAAAATACCTTTAAAAATGTGTATACAGGATCCCCAAATGGTAAGTAAATTCATACCTTAAGGTTGTTGATGAGGTACTCTAATGTTCATCAAAGGATTAAACCCTAAACCATGTTATGCACCCATAGAGAAACAGATTCAATGTATAGGATTTATATCTAGGGTACTGGTTCCTCAAGAAAAAGTTTTATAAAGGATTCTTGAAAATATTTGATATCGATAAGGGTGATCTAGTATCACTTGCCTCACAGAGTCCATCAATGGAACTAGTTTTAATGTTTTTTGAAAGATAGGAATCTGTTTCACTAGATGCATTGTCAATTCAAGAATGGATCATGAATTAATCATCAATTCAATAATATAACCTTGGGTATACCCAAATAATATAGATCCACAAATAATACATCAATGGAAAATAGATCAAAAATGAGATTCAAGAAGAATATAGGCTCATAAGGTTGATCTGATATGTCTTACCCAGAAATGTCCACCTTTCATGAGGATTTAATCTCCATTCAAATGGATTTCATTGGCACATCAAAATAAAAATAAATATATCATAGTATCTTCAATGTATTATATTTTTATAATCAATTTACAATCAAGAAAAGGTCCATGAATATGATTCATAAACACATACTCATAAAAAATCTGTAATTGATGGTAGTTCTTAATCTGATCAATATACATCATAAAAATTCTAGATCCATCATAAATCCATGAATTAATTAATAATTAATAATGGAATCATCATAGAAACCATTGATCCATCATATATTAAAGATCATATTTCATGATGGAAGAGGAATTGTGTGTCGATCTAAAGGAGACTCACCATTCCTGTATCACCAGTCTGGTCCAACATTAAAGAACCCTGAGAATATGAAAGAGGGAGATCAAATAACCAGAGGGATGAGGTATCTAATTTTAAATTAATTTTTAGTTTCAGATTTGGTTAAATAACAATGCTCAAAATGTGTGGAATTAAAATCCATGTGGAAAAATTATTTTACTCTCATCCAGGATGTACCTATGAGACAGTGGGATCACCAGTTGATTGGTGGCACCACTAGCTCGCTAGTGACATTCCCCAACTATCCAATGTGTTGGGAAGAACAACATGGGTTATTTTAGAGAAACTAGTTGGCCACTGAAACCCTACTTGTTAGCTAGTGGGGTCATCATTTTTCTATTTAATTAAAGAAAATCCATCATCTATAAGGTGGATTCCATCATTTAGTAGGTAGTATATTTTCACCCACCATAGGGTCATGAATCTAATCTACACTCCAACCTCAAATTCATTGACCCTTTATTCATGGAATCTAACCTCTTTAAAACCCAAAATAGGGAAGAAAACATAGATAATGGATAATTTTATAAACTCAAATAATATTGTACATCAAAGTAACTGTGGATATTAAAGGCCCCACAAAATTAAATATATCAAAATTTTATAGGTTTAGATTATGTATAAATAAATGATCTTCCACTATTGAATTTAATAATTTTAAAATATCCAATTTTATTTTTCATTAGTTATATAGTGTTTTTATTTTTTATGATTTATCCTATAAATATTCATGATGGTTATTTATGATATTTTTTACCTTTTAAAAGTGAGAGAGTTTATATATCCACAATTACCATAATGAGATAATTCTATATTAGACATGGTTTTTACCCCCCCCCCTCCCCGCACACACACGTTATTTTATTGGTCTTCTATATTACATAAATTTTTAATATGTGTGTGTGTGTTATCCTTATTTTATTTTCTTAATTATATTATGTCAATATGACCCATTCATTCTAGTCTCATTAATTTGTATTTGTGACAACTAGGTCCCGGTGATAGTATAGACACTCCACCTTAACATGTTTGTCGGGTCCTGGCCCGCCAGGTACCAACAGTTTCCCGGAAGACATGTGGTCCCCATCCCGAGGCCCACACACATGCCTGAATGAGTCAACTAACTAATGAATGTCCCCATATTCCCACATATGTCCTTTATAATGTGTTTTTTCCTCACTCACACATACCTTGGAAAACTTCCCAGAAAGTCACCCATCATGATCACTACTCCAAGCCAAGAACACTTAACTATGGAGTTCAAATCAGGTAGGCTCTCGAAAAGGAAGGTGCACCTTGTTGACATGAGTCATATCATTTAGTCCCTTAACCCTTTATCATTCTGGGGTGTTGCATTCACCCCCCCCCCCAGAGAACAACGTCCTCATTGTGGGCCCTACATCTCAACCCATGAAGTGCACTAAACTTAAGGTTGGGTATAACTTTTGATACCAAATGTGACAACTGGGTCCCAATGATAGCACAGATACCTCACCTTAACATGGTCGTCGGGTCCTGGCCCGCCAGGTACCACCAATTGCCCTGCAGACATGTGGTCCCCATCCTGGGGCCCACCCACATTCCTGAACGTATCATATGACTAATAATTGTCCCCATTATCCAACACATATCCTTTCCAATGTGTTTTTTCCTCACTCACACACACCTTGGAAAACTTCTCAGAAGGTCACACATCCTGATCACTACTCCAATCCAAGCATGCTTAACTGTGGAGTTCTAATCAGGTTGGCTTCCAAAAAGGAAGGTGCACCTTGTTGACAAGAGCCATATCATTTATTCATTTAACCCTTTATCATTATGAGGTGTTATAGTATATGACTATGGTTCTATCCAGGTATTTATTACTTTATATTGGGTATTAATAGATATAATTTATTTATTTGATTGGTGATTATGGGTTTGATGAGTCCTTAATATTGTTTTTTTTAATTATTGAACAACCCATTTGAAAAATTTTGAGGTTCTATAATAGTAATGTGCGACGAATTTAAGAAAATATATATTGAAAATTTGAACATAAATAATTTTTTATTATAGAAGTTGAAGATGCAAGATGTAATAGAGAAAGGTAATTTCCTAGTGAATAATAAAAAAAATATTAGGTGTTGTGTAGGATGATAATTATGATATATACATGAATGATATTTAAAAATTACATTTGAATTTTGTATATGGGGACCTATTAATCATAATTTAAAAAATGAAAAAGGAAGTCATAGATACTCTAATAATTTTGTACATGTATAAGTCACCACACAACAATATGGTGTTGAAATTATAAAATCTTTTATTAACTAAATAAACAATATTGACTAACTATATCAACATTTAGAATTACCTATTCTTATAGATCAATACATTAGGTTATAGAATATAATATGCATAACATGTGGAGATTCTACTCCAACTAATTTTATATTCATATGATCTTATCATCATAAATCTCACCTACTATGTCTATTTAAAAATATTCTAGTTATAATCTATTTCTTTATAATCATTTATAAATAATAAATCATTGTGTAAAAAAATAATACAGATTGATATCTTCATAATATTTCTTTGGTTTAGTCAATATAGTGAGGAAGAATGGTATAATGTAACTCTACTGGGTGCCAAAAACATGGAATGAAAAAAAATCAAGGATATTGGAGAATAATGTTATAAATTACACCTATAAAGAGAGAGAAATTCAGGATGAATTTTATTTCAACCCTAATCTCAAAAACACAATATCACATAATTTTTATCAATATTATATATAAATAAAACCATGTAATCTTGATTTCTAGTTTATTTTTAAGATTATACACACCAATAATCATTTTTAAATGAACTAAAAATACTTTTATTGACATCTATATAATTTTCTCCTAGATATCACCATACTTCACTAAGGAAATGGGATATACTATATACATATATAAAATAAGGGGTGGGTCAATTATCCTAGTATATTGATAAATAGTATAAACATGGGGTGATCTATAATAAGATTCAATAATCCTAGAATAGAATCTTAAAATAATAGAATCATAAATTTTCATATGAGAACATAGAATAAGAGAAAAATCTCATTGATAAAATATAAAAACAAATGGGAAAAATCTAAACACATCATTCCCATGCATAACATTATGTACAAATATAATCACATTATTTCCATATATAATGATATCAAAAAATATAAACCATTATCCAATACCTTTTTGAGTGTATTATTTTAGGCCCACACATTTTCATAATATTCCATGCATATTTGTTCCACATAAAAATTAATTATTGATAATATATAAATATGAAATAAACTTAAGGGAAATTAATTGTTTTTAAAAATATAAATATGTTTTTTCCCATCAATGTATCATCTGTTTTTGAAAGATAATAATGTATTATCGAATCTTGGGTATTCATTATCAAAAAATTGTTTATTAACTTTCAAAACCTATCTCACAATGAAGGAAAATCATAAAAAAGGTGAATTAGGGGTGATGAAATTAAAAACATTAATCAAATTTTTTATAGGAGGGGATAAGAATATGTAAACTTTATAAGGGAATATAGTTTCCATAATACTAGAAATAAATAATAATTTTTAGGTAAAAATAGAAACAGTATATGTAAATAATAAATATAAAATGATTTTTATAAGGGTGGAATGTGAAAGTGTAAAAGAATTAGAACTGTACAATTTTTAATGTTTAATTTTAAGATATTAATGTGAACTATAGAGATAGAAATATCCATAGAAAATGTAGGGAAAAAGAAATGTTATAAATCAATAAAATATATATATATAATATAAATAGCATTATGGATTGGTATAAATTAGAAGATATATATATTGATAGATATAAATAGTGAGAGAAAGAGAGAGAACGCTTACATGTCGTCCCAATATTGTTTGGATACTTCATATGCATCCTGTATTGTGACATTAAATTCATTTTTTCACTTTTTAAAAAACATTATTCATATTTATATAGTCCTTTAAAAAAAATTCATGCTTTATTCATTTAATATATTAAGTGATAACTTCTAATTGTGGTCACTCGTGGTACCCACTCGCTTTTTATCCATAATGAGATCAGATTGTAAGGGAAATTTCATTCACTTATTTGTAAACCACCCTTGTAACAATTTTAATATTTTAGTTCTTAAAAATAAACTACTAGGACTGGCTCCTTTGGTTCTTCAATGCTTCTGATTTATTATATTAATATTATTTGTATAAATTGTATTGATATTGTTTGTTTCAGGACTCCATGTCTACTGTGTTGTGATAGAAATCATTAATGGTAACTATCCAAAGGTTCTATAAGATCATTAAGTTTCATGGTAAAGTGTGCATTTCATTATATAAGTGAGGGAGTATAATACTTTATTAGATTATTCAAATTCAGATAACAGTCATCAGTAAGAATGTATTAAAAGGTCAAAATGACATTAATTGTTTACTTTTAATGTCCACATTATAATCACTATTATATCATTCTAGAATCATATATGTGACATTATTTTATTAAAAATGAAATACTAACTCATGAAATCAATATTTATTATTATCCAAGGAATTAATGAGTGGAAAATAAAAAACATGTTTCACATGGGTAGTAGAAAAGAACCACGTGTGAATAAAGTTTTTTAATATAATTTTAAAGATGTGAAAAATAAAATATTATTAAAATTTATTAAAAGCATTGTAGTATCATTATCATAGTGATTTTTTATTTCTTTTAAAAAATAATACTATTGGTTGATTAAGAGGAGAATTTAAATGAGAAGAAATTTATTTTGAAACCTTTACCTTCCACTTTTTGTTGCCTCCTATAGATTAAGTCTATAAAATTCAAAGGATGGAATCTACGATTGAATAAGTATTGAGGAACCTCAATATTTTATTTTGGAAATGGATTTTGGTAGATATTTGGATATGGGAAAAGTTTTTTTGTGTGAGGAGAAAGAGGTTGATGATAGGTTTTTATATAGACTAGGGGTGAGGTATAATTGAATAGAGTATTAGTTATTTTAACATTTAACCTATTGACTATGAATAATTCTTGTTATTATAAATTTTAATAGTAACTGATTAAAAATTATTCTTTTATTTTTCTTTTGAACACACCCAAAATTGAACGCCACTATGAAAATAATTTTTATAATGTAAACAATCAAATATAGTTATATATTTAACTAAAACATATCTTTCATTTTCAAAATTCATTTATAGGTTTGGAAATTAATTTTATTACTATTAAATGAATAATAATACTATTTAAATACATTTTAATAAATAAATAATTTTCAATCAATTTTTTGGAAAATTTATATCATGAGGATTTCAAATAATGTAATGTATACCTGAAAACTTGATTTTCACTTTTCAATTAAAAAGAATTTTTTTAGACAAATTTAAAAAAATCATCCAAATATAATTTCAATACGACTTCTCAAAAAGTGAAATCTATTTTATCAAATTTACAATCAATCTATTATAAATTTAAATTTCAAATAAAATCATATAATACATAGAAAATTGATTTTATCTAGGATAAATTGAATTTATTTTTCTATAAGGGTTTACATTTATATTTATATTATTTAATAATTTTTATATAATTAATAATAAATTATAATAAATATTTTAGTAAAATAAATTTATAAATTAAGTAATTGTAATATTTAAATTTTAATATAAATATTAATGGCTTAATAAATCAGTTAAAAGAACCCTTATTGAAATAAATACTTGTTTATAATTTATGTTGGATAATTTGAGAAATAGTTTTATATGATTCTATTATTTAGAATAATTTATTTTGATCATCCTAAATTTTAGTTTTTAGTCATTCCACTAATTATAATTGCTTGGTTACTATTTTAATGTTTAACTAATTCATCTAATTATCAAGTACTATTCAAATGGTGAGATAATTATAATATATCCAAAAAATTCCTCCTATTTCATTCATTATTGACACACTTAATTTTTACCAATGTTATTTACATTTAATTTAATATACACTAATCATATTTGGAATGTATTATTATATTTTTATAGTATTATTCTCTGATGTGATATTTCTAGTAGGCTATGACCTTAATGATTTTAAAATTATACTAATGTTATTTATTTATTTTATTATCCCATTTCACTTTTTTCAATTTTTTTATAAATATATTAACATCATATGTATTGGAATATGATGATGAAATAAAACAATGTTTGTTTTTTATAGTTTCTATATGTGATCTATACATTTAATTATAATTAAATATAATAAATCTATATTTAGGGAAGGAAATTTATTATAATTGAAATGTGACTACTTTTCATTCTTCCCCTATTGATAATTTTTTTCCTCAAAATTTTATCTTAAACACAAAATTAGACATAATTGACGTTAGTTTTGTTTCATTATATCCTCATGTTTAGATGTTACCTATTTATTATTATGATTTTTTCCACATTATGTTGACAAGATGAGTGGTCTCGTTTTGTAGTGCCATATCTCTATGAGTAATTATTTTCTCTAACTACTAATCCTATGATATTCCATGCTCTTAATATGCAACTATTGATTTATTACAAGTGAGGGATCATTTATATACATCAATAATTGGGATATTAGGAATATATTATTTACTTGAGATAGGTTTCATGGAATAGATTGTGGATAATACACAACTAAAATACGATTAAGAACCTCATAGGGGACTATGTAAAAAATATTTTTGTTCCCTTATAAATAAATATTATATCTTCATTATATAAAAATATTATAAGGAATACATTATCCAGAGCCTCAAACTCTAGGTCACACAATGATCATCATTATAGAGCCTCTAATAACTCAATGTTTCTTTTATGGATTGATATATTTGTCCTTATATATTACCCTTTTTACAAGTTTTTGTCTTAATAGCTTCCTTTCTACAAATTCATCCCAGAATTTTAGAGTTATAAATTGTCTCCCAAAAAGGGATTCATGTAGATCCATTCTAAAACCATGACTTAAATTTATTTCTATAATAGAATTCAATTACGAGATTGATTTAATCCTAACCTTTAAAATACATAGATTAAATTATAGGCGTTTCCTCTTGAGATTTAATGGTCCTTTATGATTGACCATCTATTCAGAGATGACATAATGCACTGAAATATAACTCAAAGTTCAATTCCTTTTGAATAATACTTAAAATAATTGATATGAACCTATGATCATAATTACATATACTAGATACTATTTTTTTATATAGTCTTAAAACATATCTAATATATATCATTATATGTTGATTTTTTTATCATTCTTCCCAGTTAGTAAGAAAATAAGGTTCCACTATATAATTATTCTTTAAAACACATATGGAATTTTTAACATTTATGTTTCTACAAAAGACATGTGATGAGGTCCATGTTGTTTTTATCTCATCACTATATTCCTATGAGTAATGTTTTATTAATCCTATTACACTTATTCCTTTAGGTCATAACTTATTTTCATACCATAAAATTTGTTAAATATTAAAGTAATATCATTATTTATATTATTCCAATTGATATATTTTCAAATAACATTAAACATCATAGTGGTCACTAGGTGAATAGTAAATTCTAAAATAAGAGCATCATATAATAGCTCCAATTTCTCAAATGATCAAATGATATACATAATATTTTCCAAAATCTTATTACTATATCATTATCAATACATAACTCTAATATTTCCCCAATACATATTCATTTTATCTAGTTCTATATCTCTACATATTACCTTTATTCCATATTAATTTTATCCATGATATATGGTTGAGGAATGATTTGAAAAAAAAATATCACTAAACCTTCCATTATGATTCCAATGTTCATCTTTTTCATGTCTAAGAATATGAAAACCCTTTAAATCGTTATCATGGAAATCATTCATGATAATTTCATTATAAATAATCTACCACTTTAATTTCTTTTTGTCTTTGATAGTAGATTGATAATTTCAATTTTTTGCCAGTATAAGCCAAAATAATTCACAAATTTTGACCTATTTTGGTATGAATATGTTCATAATACTTTTATGATGAATATATATTTCCTACATTTCACACTAGAGACTATTCATACAAATATTTAAGGAAAATATCTTATCTTCCAACACAAGGTTAGGTAACATGTAATTTTTCTTTGGTACCATTAACTATATTAAGGAATATAGTACCACATTACAAATATTACATTAGCACACAACTTAGTAATTTCATAGATTCATCAATTTATATGACACAACCTTTAATGATAAATTTTAGTTTTAGCATAGACTCAGTTACTATACTTTTATTCAACTCGATGAAGAACTCTTCATATTCATCTATCCTGAAAAACATTAGTCAATTATAATTTAACATTATTATTGGGGTTTATAATCATGATAAATTTATCATAGTTAATTGAAAGTATAAATATAATTTGAGTAATTTGGGGATCTCTATCACAAATAATGTTCTATTCTATTAATTAATTACATCAGTCATTTATGTATCAGTAGATATCCAATTACTTTTGATAAAAATCCCTGAGAATGTTTATTTTTCTATCTAGATGTCATAATTACCATAATTTTTTAAAAATTCTCCTTCCACAAATTCTTTAACACATTACTGAAATTATATTCAGATCATACAATATTTTGATATTTATAATATTATTATCTATAATGTATCACACAATTTTGGTGAGGTATTATCTAAAGCCTCTATTTGTCAAGTACATGAATCATTATATAGTATTTATGATTACACATTTAATACTCATGCACTCATAATTTCAACATGGTTTAGAAAGGTATTATTGTGAATATCTGTATTCTTTTACATTCAACTAATGATATACTAATTTAAGATCATTCTTTTATAATTACTGGTCACCAAATATTTGATCAAACAAGTCCTCAATCTGTGGAATATGATATTTTTTCTTTATCATTAACATGTTAAGAACATGATAGTCAGTATAGAGACACATTGACTAATCCTTAATTTTGAACAAGAATATTGGTGAACCCATTGAGAACATGTAGTTTTCATAAATCCATTTTCCATGTTTTCTTGTAGTTTGATTGCCAAATATTCAAATTTATAGGGGCTATTATATAGGGACTCCATGAAATTGATGGATCTCTAGGTACATGAACATTATATTACTCAACATCCCATCCAAGATAAAGGAAATAATACACCTCAATAAATACATCTATATATTCCCTCATAATAGACATATATTCATTGATAATCTTATCATTTATATAAAAAATTTGAGCTGAATATTATTAATCATAAGGAAATAATATTCATACTTGGGAATGATTTTCCAAAGAATATTTAATATTATCCTTTTAAATATATAAAATTAAAGGATAATTTTAGATATATTTTCTAATTTACATGTCTTTGAGGTTGATATTGGTTGTATGTAATGAAAAAATTTCTGTTAATGTATATAAAAAAAATTACCATATATTGAATAACTAGAACCTATTGTATATTTTCCCCACAATTTTGCATTGGGAAATAGTCATTTATTTGAAATTCATTGATTAGTGAACTAAATGTTTTCACTAAAAACAAATCCTATAAGTCCTTAGATCTATATAAGTGTTAAAATTTGATCCAATTCTCATTATACATAATAAAAATTAATGATCATATATAAAGACTCTGTATTTTCCTTTTTAAGACATTAGAATATTTCAATATATATTTTTGGAGGCAGGTGCTAAGACAGTGTGAGATTTTGTGGCCTAATGTGTGTAGAATTAATTTAATAAAAATATTTTATATATTTTTAATTACACAATCATAGTTTTTAAATAAAATTGGATAATATTTAAAAAGAATATCTTATCAGAACTCTAATATCACGATTGAGCTTGGAACAAGTTTTTTACCATAGGCATGACCTTAAAAAGGTCGGCACAGGGTGTTTAGATAAAAGTGGTTGTGGGTGGGTGCATTTAGATAAATAAATAATTAAATTTATTTATTTATTTAATTAACATAAATAGTATATTATCTATAAATAAACCATTCTAATTATTCTCTAGGATTATCCCTATAAAACCTGTGATAATTGATAGGTATTCCTTCAACCTTTGGTTGGGGAATCAAGATCTGGCAATGACGAAACTCTGGATCCATGAAAATCAAGGCGCAATAAACACAATGATTCCTCCACTTCATTAGAAAGCTTGTTTTTCATCAATGAATTATCTAAAACCATTTATGACACTTAAATTTGTGAATTATTACCTAATTGATTAAATTTTTTGAAAAGGATCATTCTATTTCTTTATGTCCATCAATTTAAAGACATTGTTTGTGCATGTGCATCAGTTTTAGATTTTTTTTCTCACACTGGATATCCCTAATCATGTTTCATGGCCATTAATGCTTCACCAAATATTTTTCACCATTATTTTGGTGAATTTATGCAAATAATTCTTCTCATTGGTCATTAATGGACCATGGGGTTGTGATTGGATATTACTGGGTGGGACCAAGCTTGATTGGACTAATAGATTCATGAAGGTTTCATATGGGATGAATGGATTAGTGATAAAAGAAAGATTTGGGATGATTTGTGGGTTATGGGGGAATGTTTTATTTTTTTTGATCCAAATCGGAGATAGTGATCAATCGTAGTTATGTGTGGGGTGTGTGAAGAACCACCATGGTTCATAAATACTAATTTCCAGCCATCAGATTTCTAAAACCGACCAATGGAGGCTCGCTCCACTATTTCTAGGTGGGAAAAAGGCAGAAACAATGGCTCTAGTCATATATATGGATTCGTGGAAGTGGATATGAGAATTAGGGGGAAATTTTCTACACATCATGTATTTCAGAAGAACGAATAATGTGTTCCTTGAGATTATATAGTGCTAGGTTTTCAATGGATTTATAAGTATCACATTCCATGTTTTACCCCCACACATAGTGCGGCCCTTGTGATAGAAACATTATGGGTACTTTGGGAGTACACAATCATGGGCATGACCATGAACAACCCATATTCCGAAGTATATATACAAGGCCAAGAGTGTGAGTAGAACCCTAAGTAGTTCAGATACACCTTGTAGACTCTTTACTTGACATATAGTTCTATATGAGAAAAGATTAATTTATTAGTAGGGACATGACCAAGAGATATAGCAGGACAACACTCTGTGTGGGTACCCTTATATGTCATGTACCCCCTTCTCCCCTTTTGAGAAAACATCAACCTCTCATATCTCCTTTATTTGAACTTGGATTTTGGTCCTCAACTAGGCCATGTTGAGTTTTTTTCATGTAGAACATGATGGTGGCCTTCGTAGTGGATTTTGAGATATGATGTAAGGTGTTATGAAACTTAATATTATTTAAGTGATGCTCGATGATATAAGTGATTAGGAAGGACAACTAGAGGGACTAGAGTGGCACCCTCTTAATGGGATAGGTAATGGGTCCTCTAGCTATCTATTAGTGTGGAACCCTCAATATGGTTAAGCATGGGTACTTAATAAAATACTTTATTGTCACCCTCCTATAAAAATAGGGCATGGGTCCTCAGTTTTCATAGAGTCACCCTCTTGTTTTGAAGGGATGGGTCCTCTATCATCTACTTAAGTGGAAGCACCTGTGGAGATAGGGCATGGGTCCTCAGCCATCAGAGTGTCAACCTTTTCAGCAAGGGAATGGGTTCTCTATCAACTACTAGAGTGGAACCCTCCTGTTGTACCAGGGAATGGGTCCTCTACCTATATATCGTTTCCCCTCAATTATGAGGAATAATGGAAAGGTGTGTCATGACTAGGATATTTACACGTGATATACGTGTGAGATATTGGGCATCATCGATGGACCTTTTGGTATGGTTGGATATATTTTTATGGGCTAGGTTGTGATATGGAGATTCAATTATCTCTCATTTGGGTTTCTTTGGTTTGGGTATAGGTATATATGTACCCATGTTGTTGGATTTTTTTACACTCTTTTACTTTCGGTTGTGTTGTCTACTATCTATCTGTTCCTACCATGACTCTTAATACTCCCCCAACATTTCTAGGGCATCATATTGGGTATGTATATAATCACCCCTACTTTATATTTTCACACACATGTCGTATCTTATAAAAATGATGGATAGGTTTGTAGTGACTACCAAGGATCATAGGGATATTTTTTTCATTGGATTGTGTTTGGTGGTCAGAGTATATAGATCATGAGTTGGGCTCTCTCATCATTTTACATTTCTAGTGTTCTCATGTTGGGAAATCTATATGTTTGGGTGTGTATTTTTCCCATTTATATTTAGAATTCACTATCATAATCTTATACACCTAGGAGATTTTTCATGTATGGTCATAATTATAGTTGTTTGAAAGTTTTCTTTTATTAGTCCTCTACACATCTATATTGAGAGGGTCAGGTGTGTGACTAAAAGTACATTATTCAATTTCCTCCCATACTCGTTATGCCTTCCATCACTTGTCATGGGCCCCTAGACTATAGATGTGGGCTTAGGGTAGTTATGGATTGAGCCCCATTGGATAGGTTCATGAAGTATTGGTATCAAAGATCATTTGATCTTTGGGATGGTGTTAGAGTATTCTTATGATGATGATTTTTTTTGGGTTTTAAGACAACAGATTAAGAGTGTCTCGAGTGTAGCTTTCAATATAGGGAACCCATTGATGGTTCAGGTGACAAATGTATCCATTCAGTTGGATGTTCACTAACTTCTTGTCAACTCGGTGTACCGAGACATTGGTTGCAGGGATCAATAGTACATGAATCATATAGGATTGAGTCTATGACTATTCTTATTAGGAAATTTTCCCATTGTATATATATTCTCATCTGATTATGGTATATCTTGATTATGTTTTCAGTATGCCTTTGCAATGATAGAAATCTAGGTTACTGGTTTTGGATCATTAAGACAATTTATTGAGTGTTGAGGCCTTAATTCAAGATCCTTCCCAAAATATCCTTCCTTCGTGAGGATAGGTAGCAGCACCCCCACCTATCGAGTAGTATATCATTATAGTAGAGGAATCATAGGACGCACATAGTCTTATAACACTCCATGAGTTCTAGTGACAGAGTTCATTGAGGTTCTACATTGATCTAGACCCATAGGTAGTAGATAATTGGTTAGAGTTTATGGTCTATATTTTTAGGCTTATCCGGACACTGATAGATCTTGAGGTTGTGCTTGAAGCTATCCATTTACATGGAGTAGCTGGAAACATGTGGTGTCTTGTTACACAGATTCATGATGAGTCAACACTATGATGGGCTGACTTCCAGTAGCTATTTTGTGAGGAGTACTACCCCTCCTGTTTGTACTCAGTCCAGATTTAGGAGATTCTAGAGCTATGGTTGGGAGGGATGAAATCGGTTGATTATATAGAGAGGTTAATTAATTGACCATATAAAACATTCCTTATATATTATCCCAGATGGATACTTCTGAGGGAAGATGTTTAGGCAGGTACTCTACATAGATTTATGTGCAAGTGTAGTTTCCTTGTACATTCCCACATATATCGTGGTGTTGGAATGAGAGCTAGTGATGGATAGTTTCCTATTAGAGAGACATCAAGAGGTTGGATATTGTAGTGAGAATCATAGGGATAATTCATTTATAGTAGATATTTTACACAAGTCGACATGATCTCATCACTAAAGGTATTCCCAGGATCAAGCTCAAACATGGGGTCGGAGACACCATAGATGGCCAACGTAGTCTTGATAGGGGTGGTGATATGGTTGTGAAAAGTGAGGTCACATTGCACCTGACTACCTGACCGAACGTGATAAGGAGTATAGGAAGATAGCATACAAACCACTATGATAGAGGCAGTTCTATGATGAGGGATCTCCAAGGATAAGTCATGGAGTCGTCCAATGAGGAATACCTTGTAGAGGGGAAGGTGGAGCTCGACTATGAGGAGTTTTGGGTTGTGAATGAAACTATATGATCCTTCCACCACCACCACAAGGTTTCCCATATTAGGATCATGGATATTGCGGTCAAGGTTGTGGATAACTATAGGCTATGGAGGAATATGACCCCATGAAACATGATATGGTCATAGTTATGATATGTTTTTATTCTATGCTTACATTAGGATTAGTAGAAATAGGTTTGATTCATTCCATTGTCTCTTTACTCTTGGTATGAGTTCTATAGATCCAAGTATAGGCTTTATCCCAACAACTTTGTCTTGATATTCTAATATATAACACTTCTTCTATATCATTTATTTTCAAGCATTGTGAGATATCTCTTAGAGGAGAGCAGTTCTTGTGGGAACTTTTGTTCATCATGATGGAACCCTATGAGATAATATTAGGTATGGACTGTTTTTTCATGGTCTAAAACAATATTTACTACCACCGTATATGATTCATATGCCTTCACACTGATTGGATGAGATTCTCCTTTTTGGGAGAGAGAGATCTCATGGCAGGGCGAGCTGGTTTTGCGAGCGGGAGGATGGATCCCATCACCCATCAACTGGAATGTTTATCCCATGGTGAAGTAGGCCCTTAATGCATCTAGATTCCATCAGTTGTGGAGGATTATATAGACATATTACCCAAAGACATTTCAAGACAACCACCAAGGTGGGAGACATAGTTTTTATCAACATGCATCATGGGACTGCACTGATATCTTATGCGACATATCAGATAGAACCTACCAAGATCTAGGATTTGTGGAAATAGTTGGATGACCTTCAAGGGAAAGGTTTTATCAGTACATATGTTTACCCCTAGGATGCTACAATTTTTTTCTTGAAAAATACTGATGGGAGCCTGCGTCTTTTCATTGATTATCATCACATGAACAAGGCCACGATAATGAATAAGTACACCTTATAGAGTATTGAAAACCTCTTTGACTAATTGGGATACATGAGATGATTCTTGAAGATCAATCTATGGTACGACTACCACTATTTGGGAGTTCATGAGGCTGATATTATGAAGCTGAAATTTTGATGTCACTATGGACACTATAATTTTTAGTTGATGCCCATTGGTGTGGAAAATTCCCCCACTAAGCTTATGGATTTTATGAACTGTATTTTCTAACCATAAATGATTTAGTTTGTGGTTTTCTTAAATGATGACATAATCATATACTATGAATTATAAGATTATGATTTAGAGAACCTGAGGATAGTCGTAGATTTACTTCGGGAGTAGTATCATTATAGAAAGATCTCTATGTTCTAGTTTTTTGATTCATGAGTTTCACTTCCTATGGAATGTCATTTTTTAGCATGGTTTGGTTATGGACCCAATGAAAATCAGTGAAGTTATTTTTGGATTCCACCCAAGATATTGTTAGAGTCATGGAGTTTTCTTATCTTTTTTTGGGTACTAAAATAGGTTATCGAAAAATATATCCCTGATTTTAGACCCTTTTACAACACTAATGTGGAATGGGAATCCATTTACCTGGACAGTGCATTTCCAGAGATCCTTTGAGGAGTTTGTATAACGGCATGACTCTAGTTGATCATTTTGGGTGCTAAAATATGTTTTGGAAATGTTTTTATGAAAGGAAATGAATAATTACCCATTACATTACACAACTGAGGATCATTACAAGTCTAGGTTTTAGAGAATTAGATATAACTGTCACATTTCCTCAAAAATTTAAAAAAATAAACTTCAATGTGCTACCTTCACCAAGAAAAGTATATCAATGGTAAATCTACTAAACCTATAAAAATTAACTTAAAATGTATGGTGAACATTTAAAATTCCTATTAAGGGGTTTTAAAATAAATGTATAAATTCTTTTAAAAAAATTCCTTGAGATAAAATGCATACATTAAATAATTTTCTTAAAGAGAAAATAAATTTCTCATAACATTTCATCATCATTTTTTGAGAGTTACTAAAATAATTTTTAGGGGAATCCCATGCTCAAAAATTTCTATACTTATTTAAAAGTTATAAATAAAATTCATATAAAATATTAACTCACTTGAATAGTAATGCATGGAATTCCACTTATAAGTTAGATAATTCTATACTTAAATATGTACAACATACTAGAGGTGCAGACACAAAATTACACATGAAATAATACTTATTCAGATTTTTCACATAAAATGATATCAACAATCATCTAACACATAAAAATTAAACCATGAAATGATAGATAAATTTAAAACCTTTTTTTATAAATTGGAAACAAAATATCAATTCCTATTTATAAATGAATTTTCATACATATAAGTATATACAAAAATATAAATCATTATAACTTGTACATTTGGAAAATATAATGTTGAGCATCACATAGTAGGAATAATAAATGATTAAATAAATCCATAAAAATGTTCATAAGAGAATGATTCTTAACCATGTATATTCTTCTAGTTGAATAATCACTTGGAAGATCATGTACTAGATTCATAATGAGGGAATGCATAATTCTAGACATCATAACTACACTTTCAAGGCCTCGTTCCAACACCATACATAATCATAATGTTATGGCCTTGTGCCAAGACACTATTTTTCCTCATGAGCCCTACCGATGCATATATAGGATATAGTGGGCCCCACCCATCACTTAATAAATCTAATTTATTCCTCATATGAATGTATTTAAAATAAACATCATATATATATATATGAAATGTAAATAACATTACTCAATCTATAAACATAATTACTAGCCATTCTGAGTAATGAATTGAATGGTACAAAATAAATCATCAAACTAATAAAAAATTGTTCAATGAAATATCATAAAAGTTTAATCCCATACTTGAAATAATTGTCTTTATTTGTAAATCATAAATAAATTGGATAATGTAATTAATTCAAACTTAATATAAAAATTCATGGTATTCCATTTATAATTTAGATGTTGGCTATATCTAGTTTATGAATGACATGTATAGAAAAGCAGAAACACTTTTTCACATGAAATGATAATGTTATCACGTAAAATATTTCCATTTAGATATTCATATAAAATGATAGTTTTAACATGAAACCATTCATGGAACATTTTTGAAATTTAAGTGTTTACACAATAAATAATATCTTATATGCTTGAAATAATTTGCAATATCAAAATAATATATCTTTTAAAATTTTAATGCATCCAATAACAAAATAGGGTTTTGTTATTATTTTCCATTTTACTTCAGAATATATAATCATGTAGGAAAACTAGATTTTCAATTAAAAACATAATTTTCAAGGTTTATCATGTATACATATATATACATAAATCATATATATATATATATATATACATATTTTCTGAACAAAATCATTTGATAAAACTCAAACCCTAATGTTTTTAATTCTAATAAACTCATAAAATAGTTAGAAACGATTACATTTATTTACATGTTTTTAAATATATATATATATATATATACATATATATATAATTGTATGTATGTATGTATGTATGTATGTATGTATGTATGTATGTATGTATTTATATGAACAAAATTCTTGTAAATTGAAAATAATTAAACCCTTTCAAACCATAGGTTTTAGAAATAATCATTTAAATCAAAACCCTTATCACACATATACTGAAAATAGATAGTTGTATACACATACATAAATATATATATGTGTGTGTGTGTGTGTGTGTGTGTGTATTTATGTATGTATGTATATGTATCTATATACCCTACACATAAAATAATGTTTTTTGAAAACATTATCAACCTTTTGATAAATGATTTATCTTTCAAAATATTAGCTTAGGGATAAAATTTAAAAAAAATATCTAATTAATAAACTATTAAATTTAGAAATATAGATACATACATACATACATACATACATATGTGTGTGTGTGTTTGTATTTCATTATAATTAACACAAATTGTCCAACAACAAAACTGAATTTATGTGAGCCACAATATTATAATTTAAAACCAAAATCTTGTTTTATATCATATAAAAATATTATGTTATGTAGAATGATATAGAATTCATATATACATATATACATATGTATATATTGTATAATGAAGATAATTTGATGAAATAAAATAACTCTTTCAATCCATACGCTTAGAAATTAGATTTTAAACATGTTTTTTATCCAATAAATTCTAAAAAATAAAGATACATATATATATTTAATGTATATATGTACATATAAACATATAAATTTGTTAAATCTAACATAATTAATAGAAATAAAACAATCCCTTACAAAAATGTTTGTTTAAAGAAAAAATTTAAAACATAACCTTTATCTTGTATTTTCTGAAAATAGATAATCATATATGTATATATATAGTTGTATATGTAATATATACACACATTTATGTGAATCTTTGTAAAATGAAAAATAGTTTGATAAAATAAAATAAACCCTTACTCGTAAAATATATTAAATATCACCCTTACCCAGTTCTCAAAAAATCAAAAAACCATACGGTGCTGCTTCGGACCCTAACGCACTTAAAAAACTAATTGGGATCCATTGGTGAACACCCAAGGTATCCATCTTATATAATGTTTATTCTAATTCACATTTAAACAATATATATATATTTTTATTGAATTTGAATTCATAGAAATAGCACAAATTTTAAGCTTGTTGTGCAAGCTTATCCCACTATATATTTTTTGTTAATAAATTAATATTATTTTTTATTTTGTTTTATTACAGTTAATATAATTATATTATATATTTATTTATTTATTTATTAGTGCATCTATGTGTGTCAATAATTAAAAAATTTAAATCACACTTTTGATTTCACATCACTATAATTATTATTATATTTTGTTATTTGAACTTATAATATCTTTTCTCTTATCATGTTATATTAATATCCATTATTTTTTTAGTCAATTCAAATAATTTGTCTCTCTCTTTGGTTTAATATAACTCCTATTTCAACCCTTTTTTATTTTTCAATGTCATCATTACAATTATTATACCATTTTATTTTATCTTTTTTTCGTGACTTTTACCTTTTTTTATTTAACGTTTTCTAAGACTACAAAACATATTATTTTTTAAAAAAAATGTAATTTTTTTATAAATAAATTTGTTATATATATATATCATTTTTATTTTTTTTAATATATATAAATGCAATTATTTTTTTAATAAATAAATCAAATTGCATTTTTTAAACACATATATAAAAGTGCATTTTTTATAGTAAAATAATTATATACATTTATAATTTATAAATATTATAATACTAAACACAATATATATTTATATATTTATAAAATATATTATCTTAAAAATAATAATAATAATTTTCTAAAATGAATTTTTTAAACTTTATTATTATTATTATTATTATTCTATTAAATAACCTTTTTGACAAAAATAAATTCTTTTTTACTGAAATAATAAAAATAGTTATATTAAAATATTCTTTTAAATAATGAAAAACAATATCTGTTTTTAGAATATCAATTTAAAATAAATATGAAAAGTATAATTAATTATAAATATTACAATTAACTTACAATCAAATTAATTAAAATACATAATTTCAAAAATAATCTCCAAAATATTATTAGTTTATTTTAATCATAAATTAATCCATTTAATAAAAAATTATATAATAGAACTATGTTTGGAATTTATAGGATGTTACATTATTCCCTCATTAACAGAATTATGTCCTCACAATTCGTTCGTCAGAACAAAAGGAATTCTGAATTTCTATCTTAAAAATTAAGAAACCCTAGAACCGCTAAACTTCTAGACTCTATCACAACATCTAATCTTCAATGTTATCAAGATCGTTCCTCTGATACCAACTATAATGCCCCAACCCTAGTTTCTCAGTGTCGATCCTAAAATATGTTGTGTAATTTTTTATGAAATGAACATAAAAATTACCCATCACATTACACAACAGAGGATCTTTACTATTCTAGGTTTTAGAGAATTAGATTCAACTATCACATTTCCTCAAAACTGTATAAAAATAAACTTCAATTTGCTGCCTCCACAAAGAAAAGTACATCACTAGTAAATCTACTAAACCTGAAATAATGAATTTAAAACATAGGGTGAGAATTTAAAATTCCCAATAAGAGGTTTTAAAATAAATGAATAAATTATTTTAAAACATTTCCTTGACCTAAAATACATACTTTAAATCATTTTCTTAAAGAGAAAATAACTTTCTCATGACATGTCATCCTCATTTTTTGAGAGTTACTAAAATCATTTTTAGGAGAATCCTATGCTCAAAAATTGTTAAACTTATTTAAAAGTTACAAATAAAATGCATAATAAAATATTCATGCACTTGAATAAAAATTCATTTAATTCCACATATATGTTAGATAATTTACATAATTAATTATATATGACATACCAATGGTGCGGATACAAAATTTCTCATTAAATAATACTTGTTCAGAATTTTCACATAAAATGATATCAATTATCATCTAACACATCAATTCAAACCATGAAATGATAGATAAATTTCTAACCTTTGTTTATATATTGGAAACATAATATTAATTCCACTTTATAAATGAATTATTATATATATATGTATATAAATAAATATAAATAATTATAACTTGTACATTTGGAAAATATAATGTTGAGCCTCACATACGAGGAATAAAAACTGATTAAATAAAGTCATAAGAATGTTCATAAGAGAATGATTCTTAACCATGGATATTCTACTATTATAATAATCACATGGAAGATCAAGTACTAGATTCATAATGAGGTAATGCATAATTTTGAACATCATAACTACACCATCAAGGACTCGTGCCAAGACCATACATAACCAAACCATCAAGGCCTTGTGTCAAGACACTAGTTTATCTCATGAGACCTACTAATACATTGAGGGGCTATAGTAGGCCCCACTTATCACTTAATAATTACAATGCATTCCTCATATGAATGGGCTTAAACATAAACCTCATATACATATGCAACGTACACTACCACAAACCAGGCTTTTATCAGCACTAAAAAAGGCCTTTATCATCACTAAAAAATCACTATTAATTGAGCTATTATTAAAGGGGGTTCCCTTTATCAGTGCTAAGAAAAAATTGTTGATAAAGGCCCCCCTTTTATTAGCACTTAGAAAATCATTGATAAAGTCTCCATTTATCAGGGCTTTAATTAGCGCTGATAAAGGATTTCCTGTCTGGGCGTGCTATTTGTATAACAGCACACCCAAAAACCTGCAAAAAAATAAACAGCCAACCAGAATAATCAAACCAATATAAATAACTTTCACAAACCATCAAAAACATGCTCAAAAATAACCACTCATAGTGTATATATATATACAAAAGAACCACATACATGATGAAAATGACAAAAAAACAAACAACGCACACAAAAGTTTGGAAAACAATGCTATATACATTTAATTTACATCATGAATAAAAAAATATTCTCTCATGGTATATACCAAAAAAACTTCTATATACATTTTGAAAAATGTTTTTTTAAATTACATTTAGAAATATCCAACAAACAGTTAAAAACATTAATGTTTTCTCTTTTGATGTTTGTGGTCCCCTCTAAAAAATGCCCTCCGATGGTAATAGTCATCAAAAAAATAATCCAAACTCAAGAAAAAGGTTACACCTGTATAAAAAACAAATATTTTGTTAGTAATACTATAAAGAAATAAATTAAACATTAATACGAAGAATACATTAAAAAATGTCAATTTTTTTAAAAAAAAATGACACAATTGGAGTCCTACCAGTGACATCGTGCATCGTATTGAGGTAGGTTTGATTCATACACATCATAAATGACTAATAGATAATTTCCTAAAGTATAAAAAACAATCAGAATGAATTTCCTCATTTTTCAGTATGTCAGTTGTTTTTTTTACTAAAATGTCATTTCAAACTGAAAACATGAAATTTGAGTCATATCGGTCACATCATGTGTCAATTTGATGTGAGAATGATTCATACACACCACAAAGGACTTAAAAATCATTATCCTTAATTTTTAAGACAATCAAAGTGAATTTGATTGGTTTTTAGTGAGTGACGTGTATTGAGTTAAAATGTCAATTTTAAACTAATAGCGGACACTTTTAGTCATACCAATCACATTATTTATCATATTGAGGTGGGGTTGATTCCTACACATCACAACTGACTCATGGATTATTTTCCTAAAGTATCAAAACAATATGAATGCATTTTCTTAGTTTTCAATATGTCAGTTGTGTTTTTTTACTTAAATTAATGTCACTTTTAAATAACAAGACACGTGTGGAGTCATAATGGTGATATTGTGCATTATACTGAGTTGGGGTTGATTTTTACACATCATAAATGACTAATGGGTCATTTTCCTAAAGTATCAAAACAATCGGAATTCATTTCCTTAGTTTTTAGTATGTCAGTTGTGTTTTTTTACTAAAATGTCATTTCAAACCAAAAACATGAAATTTGAGTCATATCGGTTACATTGTGAGTCGATTTGACATGAGACTACTTTATATATGTTACAAAAGACTTATAAATCTCTATCCTTAATTTGGAAGAAAATAAAAGTGTGTTTTCTTATTTTTCAGTGAGTGACACGTTTTGAGTTAAAATGTCAATTTCAAACTGATAGCGGACACTTTTAGTCGCACTGGTCACACTGTTCATCAGATTGAGGTGGGGTTAATTCCTACATGTCACAGCTGGATCATGGATCATTTTCTTGAAGTATCAAAACAATATGAATGTGTTTTCTCAGTTTTCAGTATGTCAATTTTGTTTTTTTACTTGAATTAATGTCAATTTTAAATAACAAGACACATTTGGATTCATAATGGTGACACCGTGCATCGGATTAAGGTTTGGTTGATTCTTACACATCACAAATTATTGATGGATCATTTTTATAAAGTATAAAAATAATAGGAATTAATTTTTTTAGTTTTCAGTGTGTCATTTTTGTTTTTTCACTTAATGAAATGCATATTGATTGGTTTTTAAAATAAATTAGTGGTCCTCATTTATAGGGTATTTTGTTGTTTATAGACCACAAAAGATAATGAGTATCTAGAAGGGGTTTCCCCATCCCTTGAGTTTGTTTTTACATCTTTGATCCTTGTGCGGTTGACACAAAATAACATCCTCCTTCTGCAGCATAGATTTATTCGGCCTAATGAAGAACCAATTGTCATATATTCAGGACCTCCAAATGAATATATGATAGTTGGTTCTTCACCAGGTTGAATAAAGAGTGGAGTAATCTCTTGTGCCTATTATGTCTCAATATGTCACAACAAACTCAAGGGATGGGGAAACCCCTTCTGGATACTCGTTATCTTTTGTGGTCTATCAACAACACACATACCCTATAAATGAGGACCACCAATTTCTTTTAAAAAACCAATCAACATGCAATTCATTTAGTGTGCAAACAAGGACCACCAATGGCCATGATTTTTAGCAGGGAGTTTATCCCATAAAAATAACAACATTACCATCAAACAAATATAAAGATAAGGAATGCAAGATTATTAAAGTTGAAATTGTTTGAAAAGTTTACCATCTTCATTGTATATTTGTACATTCTTCCATCAGATATGTTTCCCATTATTTTTTAATCATATCTATATCTTTTTTTGAATATAAATGATTTTGGAAGTCATGGTATTATTGAAAAAATATAAATACACAAATGATTAATAAGTATTTTAAATGAAATAGCAATTATCTTTGAAAATTCCTCTTCAGGGATGCTAGTTTGTTCGGGGAATATGATCTATTTCAAAAACTTACAAACATAATAACCACAGTCTTTACCTTTTTTTTTGTTTCAGACACTACAAGAACATTGAGAAAAATAAGTAATTTTTTTATGTGTTTGGATAGTGAAATCTTATTATATATACCCTGATTTTTATCCAGTTATAGTACTTTTCATGTTTCTTGTCCTTTCCCCTATCCTCATTCAATGATGTAGATGATATTCACACACCACCCTATCATAATAGAATCCTTATTAAAAGATAATATAAATTATATAACTGTATGTTTAGTTATAAAATATTGGATGTAGTGTATTAAAAATTGACAAATTCCATCATTTGTGGTCGGTTTGTTGGATATCCATGCATTGAATCCATAAAATAAATCTTTGGAGTATCCAAATTGACCACAATGAGCATATAATACTACCTAAGAACAAAAAAATAATAAGTAATGAAATAAATTAAAATATATTTAATGTGATTAAATTGTAGATTTTTACCCCTACATCGTTGGTATTAATAATAGTCTATCATCTGTAGTTTTTTTGTTAAACAGTTTGAGAAGTCCTGCCACTATTTCACACTCTTTCTTGGAAATTATGTATTCTTGTTCTGTAGAGGTGACATGAGGACTAATGAGTCCAAATTTTTGTTCATGGGGAAATCCCTTCAATTTGTTTTCATATATACACCTATAAAAAATATGAAATTTATTTAGTTGTAATTATCATAGTATATCATATTTTGTAAAATAAAATCATGAAAACATACCTCATGCAAAAATTTATAGCTGAGCTGCCTAACCAATCCTAGTCAATGATTTCAGTTTCACTCTCAACACCAATGAATTCTGGATCTTCTCCTCCGTACATATTTGCTTCAAAATAAATTATGTGATTACCACTATCTTTCAACTTCGTATCCACATGAGCCTTTAATGATAATAAATGTGGATATATAACGGGGGGGTTAAGGTGATCTGAGTAGATCATTTTGATTGGTTGGTTGATCCTTGAGATGTTTTTGAATTGGTCTTTCATTTCACCCCTCCCTTTGTCCATTTGTAATAATTGCATTGGTTTAGACCTTTTTTCATTAAATGTTTAAGGTTTAGCTTGAAAATTAAATTGGAAATTAATACCTTGTTATTGACATGTTTTTTTACAAGATGTGATGGTCATGCGATGAATGTTCCTAGAGCTTGTTCGACCGTATGAATATCTGCATCATTAATGGGAAAAGGTAGCTTAGCGCTCAACTCTAGGGATGCAGTAATTGACACTCTAACATGATCTATGGGAAGTGGTCTGTTGTGTAGCATGTCGTTCTAGATATTGAACATTGTATCCCTCGCTACAAGGTGATGGGTGGGTGTTTATAGATATAAATCACAGCCATTTTCACCCTGTAGAATATCAATAAAGGAAAGTTATTAGTGTCTAGTGTCTATTTGACTCACATTTCATAGAAACAATTATTATAAAATTGACTACCTCAGTTAAGAATTGTTTTTTAGGGGAATGGATCACCTCAAAATTGGTGGGGGTGGGGTAGGATCTTCATGTGTGGGTTGTTCTTGAGTTGTTTCTTCTCTTTACCTCACCCCCCCATCAAACTTTCTATCAACTCTCTCTGGTATTGTAATTCTTCTTGAAACATAGCTAATTTTTCTCTCATCTTTTTCATTTCCTCAGTTTGATCCTTTTCTTGTTTTTTTTCTCAAAATATGTTTGGGGTGTCACCCCAAAACCTGCACCTCTAACGTTGCCATACTTTTCTGGCTACTTTAAGTCCACTGAAATTATGTCTGCATCTGGTGTGGGTGTTTTTTATTCTTGTGACTATTTCATATAGAAAATATAGAAAAATAATTAATCATTTTTATGTAATAGAGATTTAAATAAAAACAAATTTTTATTATGTCATACTTACACATGTTTCCCACACTTTCTGTGTGTTTTCACCTATTAGTTTTCCATCTTTAGTTACACATGCCTCCTTCTATAGCACATGGAATAGGATGGAAGTGGTTGTGTATTTGGACTCTTCAAGATGCATATAAATAAAATAATATAGTTATTATTTTGTTTTATGTCACATAAAAGTATTATGGTAGATTTAAAATAAGTACCAAAAATTTTTCAAGTGATGTGTACCACCATCCTTGCTTTATGATAGGGATACGCTGGTTTTGAGGCATGTTGTTTATTTTCAGCACTCAATTGTTTTTTTATAAATAAAACATTGTCAATAAAAGTGATGAATACACATACCATAAAACAACATATTACCAGACACAATTTACCTAAAAATACTGCTTCGCACGACAGATATTAAACATGTCCCACAATGCTTGAGTTATTAGGTGTTCATAAATAAGAGGTGGGTGCGGTTTTATTTTCCCTTCAGTGTTTTTAAGATGATATTTCATTAAAAGTGCTCGAAAACCCCTATGAATCTTTCCAACAACCCTTAAGACATAGTCTTTGTGTGATTCATCTACTATAAATGCACTTTGTGAGAGATTATGAAGTGAAAGTCAATGTTTCATTATTTAATTTTTAATAAATTAAAAAAAATGATATCATAATGTTACCATAATATCTCCCCACATCAGTGTCTTAATCTCATCCACAACATGGTTCCATGAAGTTACATAAATCGCCACATGTTGCCGAGTGACTATTATAATGTAACTACTGAATATAGCCTTTTTGGGTTAAAATTTTGGCCCCACTTATTCCATCCAATCTTGTATTTGATTCCTTTCTCTTTAGCCTTAATGATTTTTACTAATACTGTCAAACTACGGTGCTCCTATTTTTTATGTGTCACCGGTGTTTCGTCACCTTTCATTCCCTTGGATCCACCATCATCAATATGTTCCTCCAAATCTGGAGGGCTAGCATCAGCATGTGAAGATGGTGGTTGTACCTCTGCATTGGGAGTAGCAACAGGTTGAGAAACCTATTGTTCGTCTGCACTATGAGCAGCAGCAGGTTGAGAAACCTATTGTGATTAGGGATTGGGAGCATCATCACATGTAGAAGTCACTATCTTAAAAAGTGGTTTAACATTTAATTTAGATAACATAAAAGTATCAACGAAAAATATTAACATAAGGAAACAGATTGAGAAACTTGTTGTTTGTCTGCACTGCAAGTAGCAGCAGTTTGAGAAACCTGTTGTGCCTGGGGATTGGGAGTATCATCACGTGCAGAATTCGTTATCAAGAAAAGTGGTTTAACATTTAATTTAGATATCATAAAAGAAGAAATGAATAGATATTAATATAAAGTAACGCTATGTATATTAAGAAAAATATATAACATGATTATTGAACTCTCTTTTTTTAAATGTTGAAGGGATTTGAACCCTCTATCGGCTATCCAAATCCCTTCATTGTGGTCTCCTCTGACATAAAAAATATTGTCTACATTGGGACTGTTGAAAAATTATTGCAACATCTCGATGAAAGGGTCATCCTCCGTTGAATTTTCATCTTACTCTTCAGTGGTTTTGGTTGATAACAGAACAATTGACCAGTTTTGGTTTGTAGGATCTAGAACATAAAATACTTGTATTGCCTGTGATTCCATTATAAAAGGTTCTTCTTTGTACCCTTCCTTACTGAAATCAACTTTCACAAATCTCGAATCATCTATTTTAATATCACTTTTGTTATCAATCCACTTGCATTGAAAAATAGTCACTTATAATGTTGTATAATCCAACTCCCATATTTTTTTGATGATGGAAAAATATGACATATTCGCGTAAATTGGATTTCTATCCTTATCACCAAAAACATGCATCGCTTCATCCACAATTGTAACTCCATTATTCTTTATAGTACTATCTTCATCATGTTCATTAGTATAGAATGTATAACCATTAATTACATAAGCATTGTAAGATAATACGTATGCACTTAGTCCTCCAGCTAGCCATCGAAGTCGTTCTGAAATTGAGTATGAATTTTCATTTGACTCCTTAAAAATATAGTCCTGAAACCATCCTATAAACTATTGATTATATTTATTTGATATCTGTGTTTCATCCCTTGATGGATTTGAATGCCTAGTAATTTCTTTATGGGTTTCAACATATGGGCAACATCCAAACTATTATGAAAAACGTAAAGGTGAGCCTACTCTCGATCTGTAATATTGATTGTGACGACCTCATTTCTAGAAATTCCTTCACCCGCAAGTCACCCAATGTGATAAGATTTTTTTAGACCAATGCTTTTCACACTAGATAGGTATTCAGTACAAAATTCAATGTCTTCCTCAACAATATATCACTCCGCAATACAACCTAATGTATGACTTCAATTTTTTTCATACCCTTTAAAAATATTCATATATCGTTCAATGGATTACATCCATATATAGTGAATAGGAACACATAGCCAAATCTCTATCACTAAGTGAACCATCAAATTAACCGTCATATCAAAGAATTTCGGTGGAAAAAAATTTCCAATTCACATAATATGATGACAATTTCTCTTTCCATAGTTTACAATTTATTCAGGTCTATAACTTTTCTACATATAGATTTGAAGAAGAAACAGAGTTTCGTTAATGTATGACAAAAATTATTGGGAAAAATGCAATGTAAACCTATAAGAATTAGATATTGCATCAAAACATGGAATTCATGTGATTTAAGATCTTTTAACTTCAAATAGTGCATTAACACAATGTTCTTAATATTCAATGAATACCCCTATGGAAACTTTACGTCATTCAAGAAGTTGAAAACCCAATATCTCTCCTATCTGGAAAGAGTGTAAGCAGAAGGAGGAAGAAATGTCCATTTTTCACCCTTCACTGGTGCCAACTCTTCTCATATTCCCATGTCAACCATGTCCAACCTAAACTTAATTCCATACTTTGTTTTAATGGGTGCATTTAGCAACATGTCGATGACACTATCACATACATTTTTTTCAACATGCATAACATCAAGAAAATTTCTAACCTACAGACAATTCTAGTATGGTAATTCAAAAAAACTGATTTCTTTTTCCAACCATTTTTCATAAGGTTTTTCAAAAATGGTTTACCAAAAACAGTGTCCACATATTTAACTTTCTCAAAAAATTTATCACCTGTTAGTGGAGACGGTGGTGTACGTTCTTCTAAACTTCCATCGAATGATGTCATCCAAGATCATTATTTATGTCATTGGGGTAGAAATCTATGAGGTCCAAGAAACATATTTTTTGATGAATTTTTAAACCTAATTGATTGTGTACCTTGTTCACAGACGGGACACCCAAGATTTCCTTTAATGCTATATACTGACAAATTTCCATAAGCAGAAAAGTCATTTATCGTACAGTGCAACATGGCTCTTAATGTGAAATCTTTATTTCTATAATCATCATACATTGTAACACCTAAATCCCACAATAATTTCAAATCATTGATCAATGGATCCAAATAAACATCAATATAATTACCCAATTGTTTTAGACCTGATATAAGCATAGATAACATTATGTGTTTTCGTTTCATGCATAACCACGGTGGAAAGTTATAATTTACCAACATAACCGGCCATGTAATGTGAGTGTTTCTTTGAAAACTAAAAGGATTCACTCCATATGTAGATAACGCAAGATGAAGATTTCTCGGCTCGTTTCCAAAGTCAAGAAACTCATGATCAATTCTCTTCCATTAAGGACAGTCTTCTGGATGTTGCAGTTTTCCATCTTTATTTCTTCTGTCCACATGCCACATCAATTACTCTGCAGTATCCTCACTCCCATATAGGTTCTTAAACCTTGAAATGATTTTAAAGTACCATGAAACTTACTAGGGATGGATTCATCTTTCGTGTATCAATAATCACCACACTTTGGTCATTATCTAAGTGATTTTTGGTCCTTGCGAAATAGTATGCAGACATTCGAGCAAGCATGTATTATTTTAGAGATCATACCCATCAAGCGTAGCATTCATTTGGTATCGTATGTTTGGCTCGGGAGCTCATTATCTTTTAGGATAATGTCATTTAAGAGAGAAATTAATTCCGTAAAACCAGTGTCACTCCATCTGTTGCTTTCTTTAAAATTATATAGCTTCAGTATGGATGACAATGTTGTATATTTAGTGCAACCATCATACAATGACATCTTTTCACAACTCTTTAACTTCTCAAACAATTTTGGGAAATCACAAAGATCATCTTCAACTATCCTTGTCATTTCCTTAATAAGATCTTCATCATCATGCACATATGTAATCACATCCTTGATACGGTCTTCTTCATTGTCCATGCTTGTAATTATATCAAATGATCCATAAAATGAAGTGTTATCCCAGTCACTAGCTGCATTCATTTTTTTCCCAGTTTATTCCAACATTTATAACTTCGATTTATTCCATGACAGATCAAGTGTTCTTCCAACTCCTTTGGACTAACTTTTCTTGAATAACAGCAACATAAACATGAATAAAGGATTTGAGAAGTATCATATGCATGCTCTTTTGCAAACTTTATGAACTCTTTCACTCCATCTTCATACTCTTTTGTTATATGATTTACATCCATTCATTCTTTATTAATATCCATCCTATTTGATTCAGTGATATTAATATTTAACAAAATAAATACACAAAACTTTGATATAAAAATTAACCAAGGCTAAAAACATATGCTTAGTTTAAATTCTGGATAGAAATCCAATAACTCTCACCAAGATTAGATATGTATCTACTTATTACACTCAAATAATAGGAAATATTATGTCGATTACACAACATGGAATACATGATAAATACTATGGTGAATGTATAAGAAATTTTATCCATGTTTCTCATCTTTAACTCATTAGAAGAAAATTGAGTCATTATAAGACTCATGACATGTAACACTAGTAAATACCCATCCTTGGATTTATGCATTCAAAACCACTCTATCATTTTAACAATATATATATTCTGAAACAATCCAAGAAACCTATTTTATCTACCTTAAAATTCCTTCATAGATAGTATGTAGGTTTCTTCGCCCATTTATTTTATCAAGAATCATCTTCCCAATGATACCTTTATAGAATGTAACCAATTCTTTTCATAATAGTTAATTAAAATCACTTCTTTTACAAACAAACATATATATATTATTTTTCTATTTTTATTCAGAACATTGAAATAGTTTTCTAATTCTATAACAGGCTCTACCTTGAACCAATACAAGGATGGATTCAGTCCATTTTCTCTATAAAGGCTACAAGGGTGTTCACCATTCCTCTCAGTAACACTTAAATGTCACATATATAATGAATGTTGATGTATACATCAGTCTCCTATTGAGGGATGACCATGGGTTTCCCTTCGAAATCCTTGAATCACTCCTCTACATTCATAGGGAGTAAGTTCTCATTTATTCACTTTGTTCATAAATCCATGCTTATCATTTTATGGTTATATGATTGAAAATCCTTGAGGGTGGGATCCTCTCACCACACCTAAGGGGATCCCACTCACTAATGGGTGTGGATTTCACCTCACTTACTCAATTGTGTATCTCCACATAGTAATATCATTAGTATCTAATATATATCGAGATAGGTACCATTGGATCTCACATCTACCTAGAGTAATATCATTAAAGACATATTTCTATACTAAGTATAATCTCACTTTACCAGCTGGGGGTGAGTGAAAGATAGTCTCCATTATTGAAAATTATCTAGATGATAAGGGTGTTTCTATGAGCTTTATTGAAATCTACAACTCCCAAACATAAGGTGTAGGAAGAATAACTCATTTCAATGAAATCTAGTATATGGGTCTATCAATAGAGTACACAAATTTCACTCCAAAATACACCTATTGATGCCTAACCATGGTAATCTATCAAACATATATTTTCCCATATTTCAATGAAAATATTTTATGCTTGACAAGAACTAACTAAAGGTAGTGATTATGGGAGTGGATCAATGCATCGTTCATATCCAACTACTCTTGCACCATTGAAACTTTCACTAAACAGCTCCCTAGTTAGAAATTAGGCATAAAATAGGTGGGTCAATAATATCGATGTTATCTTCTAGTTGGAGGTCCATCCCTAGAACCAATATAGTTATATTTAGTTGAAATAATGACCAACTCCCATATAAAAGGGTTCATCTTCACTAATAATACTCAACTATTGATGCTCACTTGGGGGGGGACATCATAGGATTTTTTGCATGAAAACACAACCATTACTTGAAATAACTTCCTTCGATGTCTCCACCCAAACCACTGAGCTTGAAAAATTCCACATAAAAACATGACAAGTGAATACATTTCTAGGTCCATGGGCATCAATGAATACTCAGACATGATCAAGATTCCTTATAAAGGGTCCATCATCCTTTGATAAATCACCATCCTGAATAAGGGATCAAAATCAAACCACAATAATGTAGTCATATCATGAGTTTTAGAAAAACATCATCCCCTAATGGATCACTGTGTTATGTAGGAAAGGGGCTGGTGTCTTTCACCAAGTAGACATATCACACAATATGGGAGACCATAGATTGTTTCCCACCATTATCACATCACTTTTCTAGAAACCTATAGGGGAACCCATGCCTTAACTAATAACATATCTTGATCAAGGTAGTATTAAAACCTACTATCATAACTACCTAGTTATGAGAAAACCCACATCACCTATAAAAATATATAGAAAGGGACTAACACCTAGGTGAAGTATATACATTGGTCAAGGGAGTTTCAATACCTAATAGAGGGCCCTTGCCACATTAAGGAGTGTTCTTTATAAGATGAAGTATCAAACTCTATGGATATGTGGGGGATTACTGAACTCTGTTATCTGTGTGTGGGGGATCAATACCTCATTAGTGTTGAGGGAGTATCGAGCCCATGCTCGATTTGGGAGACTTGTGCTCTATGTGTGTGGGGGAGTGCCAAACATCATGAAGAATATGGGGGACCTACACCCTACCATCATCGCATAACCATGGGAAAACCCTACCCCATGAATGTTTTGATCAACATACACAATCCCCATATTTATTCCTACAGAACTAAGAAAATTAAATTGAATGAATCACCTCACATCCCACCTATGATGTTGAAGAGAATCTCACCACTACATTCTATATAGAAAATGAACATGAGGTATTCATGAATTTAAATCTGGGTCATGAACTAGGTGATACAAAAACCCATGAAGGTTAGAAAAAGAACATGGCATGTATTATAAGGGTATATAGTGTATATCCCCTCAGCAATAGTATTATCATGTATTGCCTCTTTACATGGAATGTGAAGTCAATGTACATAGCTTTCACTCTAATGTGTATAAATTATGAGACCAATAGGTACTTGAAATGTATCCCTAATGCATATATCCATGCCATCTCAGGGTTCATGGAATTTTTGAGGTGATACACAGTGTGTGATTCCCATGTGAGTACTTGGTGTGTATTATTAGATAGTCAATACATGTAGTCCCTAACTACACAATGTGTCTTTGTGGACACATGTTGTTTATTCTATGGATCTCATATTTGGTGTGTACTACTACCTGATTCATGTCATGTAGGCATACATGGAATGTACTCAAACTACACTTCATGTGACTAGTTATGTACTCATCCTACCAACTTAATATCATGCACATGGAAGTTAATTTTATATAGACTACATGGTGTGTGAATCCATACCGTATGTTGTGTGATAATTATAATTTCCTAAAACCCTATCACCACATATAAGGAGGTACATAGAATGTGTTCCTTTTAATTTCACATTGTGGAGTCATGTTCTTCACCCATATTCCTATATTCATCCATGGTTCAAGCTGTTTACAGCATAAATCACCAAAAATCACATCATAGTTCACCTAATTTCTATCCAGGACTCGTGAGGGTCTTTCCTGCTAATCTACTCTTCCTAGATACACCCCCTTATAGTTTATTTATCATCCCTTGATCAAATACATGCCAAATATCCACTCTAAAATCACCTTGTGTGCATTGACCATTATCTCACTTTGTCAACATCACCTCTTCATACCATTGTTCATTCATAATCCACACCCACACCTCAATCCATAATTCGAGATGAAGTCTTATGATACACACAATTATAAGGGATCAAGAAGAACAATGGAGGAGGTAGAATCATTACCAATGAAAACCTATGTAATCAAAGTTATCATCAAGGGATCATTTGATGATGGATACTACGGGAATAAATTGAAGATCTAAAAATATTACATGCAATGATGTTAGGTACTCCACAAAATCACTTGGAAGGGATGAATCTCCATTAAAATGATTATTTGAAATATCCTAACCATAAAATAATCATTGAGAATGCATGTGGTTTTGAAATAAATGATTCATCGCATGAGGAATACAAATTCATAAAGTTCATTGTAAAAATACAAATTATGAGGTACAAATAAAAATAAAATCCATACCACAAAATGAATTCAGTTCTTAGTGGTGGAGGAGTCGACAACCGAGGAGGTGGAGGAGGCAAGAGAGGTGGGAGGAGAGGAGGGAGTATAGGAGGCAGTAGCAAAGACAGCGACGGCGGCCGAGGAGGAGGAGGGAGGAGAGGAGGTGGTGGTGATTATGGAGACAGCGGCGACAGCGGCGACGATAGGGATCGACTTCTGTAAGAGCTTGAGGGTGTGAGGAAAGAGGAGAAAGTTAGGGTTAATTTATAAAACTCGGTGACACTTTTATCAGCACTAAATAAAAAGCACTAATAAAAGTATGTTTTATCCGCGCTAAAATTGAAAACACTGATAAAACATGTCTTTATCATTGCTTTTTTAGTGCTGATAAAGGGTATATTTATCAGTGCTTTTTTATTAGCGCTGATAAAACATACCATTTATTCATAATTATAAAATTATAACCAACATATTTATTACATTTATAATTTTATAAATATATATAATTAATATATTTATTAGAATTTAATAAATTAAGTTATAATTATATATATATATATATATATATGGTGTTTGTGTATAAATTATAATTATATATATATATATATAATTTTATAAATTAAATTATAATTATATATATATATATATATATAAATTGATATATTGTTTTTAATTTTAATTTCATAAGTATTTAAATATGTGTGTGTGTGTGTGTGTGTGTGTTTGTATGTGTCTGTGTATATATTCATTAAATACATATATATTTATAAATAAATATGTTCAAAAGGTATTCATAAATATATATTTATCATTTAAAAAAATATTTTTTAATTTTATAATTATTTAAACATATTTATATTTAATTAGTTATATATAATTATAATTATATATAATATATTTAAAAAGTAAATAATTATATATAACTAAATATTTATATTTTTAAATACAATAAATGCATTTATTATTTATTTAAATATATTTATCGTGATTTTAAGTATTTATGAGAAGATAAAGCTTCATATATATAGAAAATGAATGAATACACTACGAATATATAGTATTATAGTATATATGACCAACATTAGGGTAAAAAATGAATATATATTCATGAGAAGAGCATACGCATCAATTGACACATTAATTCATTTGGAAACATAAATTTATTTAAATATATATATATTTAATAAGTATTTGTATATATATATATATATTAAAAAGTATTTATATATAATATTATAAACATGTAGTATAATAAATATATAATAAGTAAAGATATAACTAAAACTAATTAACAAACATAATAAAAATAAATAAAACATAAACATAATAAACATGCATTTTTTATTTAATGTATACATATTAACATTATTTATGAAAATAATTAAAATATTTTTATATAAATTAATAATTAATAATATTTTCTATTAAAAACTTTTATCAGTGCTATTATTAGCATTGATAAAGTCTCCTTTTTATCAGTGCTTTTTGTTACTGCTGATAAAGGGGAGACTTTATCAGTGCTGATAAAGGGTAGATTTATCGGCACTTTTTTCTAGCGCTGATAAAAGTCCCCCTTTTATCAGTGCTTTTTTATTAACACTCATAAAACCTGAGCACTTACCTTGCCCTCATTTGTGGTAGTGGTAAATAACTTTCCCCAATATGTAAACATAATCACTAACCATTTTGAGAAATGAATTGAATGGTATCAAAATAGATCATCGAACTAATCATAAATTATTCAATGAAATATCATAAAAGTTTAATCCCATTGTTGGAATAATTGTCTTTATTTTTAAATCATAAATAATGAGGATAATGTCATAAATGCACACTTAATCTAAAAATGCATGGTATGTCAGTTATAATTTAGATGATGACCATATCTAGTTTATGAATGATATGTATGGAAAAGCAGAAACACTTTTGCGCATGAAATGATAATTTTATCACATAAAATGTTACCATTTAGATATTCACATAAATGATAGTCTTAACTTGAATCCATTCATGGATCCTTTTTGAAATTTAAGTGTTTATACATAGAATAATAGCTTATATACATGAAATAATCTAAAATATCAAAATAATATCTCTTTTAAAATTTTAAGGCACACAATAACAAAACACAGTTTTGTTATTGTTTTCCATTTTACATCAGAATTTATAAACATGTAGGTAAACAATATTTTTAATTAAAAAAATATTTTCAAGGTTTAACATGTATACATATATATATATATATGTAAATCATTTATGTGTGTGTGTGTGTGAAGGTTCTAGTCACAGCAGAAGTGTGGTTGGGTTGACACCAAACTTTGATTTTTACTATGATCAATGATTATTCTAAGATCAATACAATGATGAACTCCAGTCTCCACGGAATAGAATCAAAGATTTAGATAAATAAAGATGATGCCTGAAACCTTTAGAGAGGATCTTGCACATCATGTTTATAATTAATTTAATTAATTTCATAAAGAAAATAATACATGGATCTTCATTATTTTCTTCATTGATGATGTTGATCATCCGGAATGACCCTTCTAGATTATCTTGTTGTGCTTGCAAGGATCTAAACTAGAATCCCTCTGGTAGTGACCCACATGTGCTCTGATGGCCTCTAATTGACACTGCTTGTTCTCCAGGTGCTAGCGCGGTGAAGCAGGTATCTTGTGTCGGTCGTTCTTGATCAATTGGTATTCATCCTTGAAGAATGTCTCTCATTATTGAGAGGGGCGGGAAGAGGATTCGAGAGAGAAATTGTTTAGCTCAACAATTCTCAATTCACCGGGTGTGCGGTTCGGTACATGGCACAATAGACATATGTGTCTATTTATTGACATAGGGATTCAGTTAAAATATTTAATTGCATAATAGAAATTAAATACATTCATAACCTTAGAGAAAACTCATGCTATTAATAATAATACCACGTCATTATTTATGGTGTGCCAATTTGTGCAAAACATAATTATAAATAAAATTCTGCATCACAAAATAATAGCAGTGTTATTTTATTTTGTGTCAACTAATTAAATAATTATTTATCATCTTGCAAATAATTATTTTAATACCAGACCAGCCTTGGTCCTATCAAACTCCACTTCCATTTATTGAACACCCGAATAAATAAATAAATAAATTATTCTGTTAAATAAATATTTTATTTAAAAACCAATAAATAAATATTTATTAAATGTTCAATAAAATAAATAAATAAATTTTACCCACAATCTAGTGAATAAATATTTATTTCATTTATGCAATCATTTTAACTTGAATAAAATTATTCCATTATCTTGAGAATAATATTTATTAATTAAATTCAAATAGAATTTAATTGAGACCACTAGAAACACTTAGTGTGTGACCCTCTAGGATTCTTTCTCATTAGCATTAGTCGGGCTTGCCTAAAGTCCAAGAGTACTATCTAGCAACGAGTCAAGGCACCCAAGAGAAAGAACTTAAAGTCGCAAAAATGAAATCCACATACGAACGCTCATTTTGTAATATAATCCTTTTTTCTCAATATCTCATCAAGTAGGTTTCATGATAGTTTCATCAACTTTTATGCTTGATACATCGTTCTTTGACTACCTAAAATAAAATCATCGTTACACCATAGACATGAAATTTCACGCGACGGTTATATTTCAATAAAAGGTCCAAGATATAAACTTCAATAAATAGAAGTGACAAATCCTTCCTCGACTTATCCATTAATAACATGTCACTCGTGATGCACCCAATGTACCATACTTCCCGCCAACTGTCTACGTGATAGTTTTCTTCAGTAAATCAAAGTGTGCAAGTTGTGACAAATATTAATGATAATCTTAATGTCTAAGGATAATTACACACACTCGCGGATATAAATATTCTATGACACCAAAACACACAGAATTCCTACTGGAGGGTCTGTTCTCATAATCTCTTGTCTTGGAGATTACCATGTGCGAACTTCATGAGAGGAAGTCTCATATGTTTATGAGTACTCACACCTGATAGTCTGCATGCTATGTGTCCCATCATAGTATGTCATCCAACTGTAAAACTATATTTAAGAATATTGTTATAGTATTTCAAGGTTCTCATCATAGCGGGGAACTTCCATGACCTTATCAATGCAACAAATACTCTAGGATATTATTACATCATATTCATGCATAACAACGAAAAATATGTAATAAGATGTTTAATATTTAAATACATTAAATATCCATGTAATCAAAGTACAACCATTTTCTTCTAGGACACCAAATCTTGCAAACTTCCACTTGGACTAGAGCCAATTGCCTTGACTTTCAGTCCATTAGACCTCACATGGTGATCATGTTTCTGCTGAGTCAAGGGTTTAGTCAAGGGGTCCTCCACGTTGTCCTCCATGTAAATACTACTCACTGAAACTTCACTTCTTTGAGAAAAATCCTTCAAGAGATAATACTTCCAAAGTATGTACTTCTTCCACTGATGTGACCTTGGATCTTTTTCGAGATCCACTGCTGTAGTATTATCACAGTACAGTGTGATGGGATCTTTACTACTAGGTATCACATCCAAATCCTGGATGAAGCTTCGCATCCAACCCACTTATTTAACTTTCTTAGAAGTTGTGATATACTTGGAATCTATTGTAGAATCTGCGATCACACTCTTCTTTGATCTTTTCTAGCTCACTGGACCTACATTCAAAGTGAAGATGTATACCATTTGCAACTTCGTGTCATCTTGATCAGTCTGGAAACTAGCATCTTCATATCCTCTGATGACTAGTTCTTCATCTCCTCCATAAACCAGGAACATATCCTTAGTATGCCTCAGATACTTTATGATAGTCTTGACTTCCATCCAATGGCGGTCACCTGGTTCAGCTTGATATCTACCTACCGCACTCAATGCGTAGGCGACATCTAGCCAAGTACATAGCATGGCATACATGACTAACCCAGTCACTGATGTGTATGGAGTCCTTTCCATTGTCTTTCTTTCCTTGTGTGTTTGAGGGCACATTTTCTTGGAAAGATGAATGCCATGTGATGCTAGCAATTATCCCTTCTTGGATTGTTCTATACTGAATCTCTTTAGTATCTTATCAATGTATGTACTTTGACTTAGGCCCAAAAATCTCTTGGATCTATCATGATGGATCTTGATCCCAAGAATATATTTTTTCTCACCCAAGTCCTTTATAGAGAATCATTGATTCAACCATACCTTAAGAGACTGTAAGACTAGTATCTCATTTCCAATAAGTAATATGTCATCAACATATACCATTGGGAAAATGACTATACTCCCACTAAACCCTTTGTAGACACAAGGCTCACATTTGTTCTTGATAAAACCAAATTTCATTATGGATTCTTTAAAACAAATGTTTCATGACCTGGATTCTTTCTTTAATCCATAAATGGATTTCTGCAACTTGCATACCTTGCCTCCTTTGGAGTCATAAACCCTTCAGGTTGTGTCATGTAGACATCTTCCTGAAGGTTCCCGTTAAGGAAGGATATTTTGACATTCATTTTCCAAATCCCATAGTCATGGTAAGTAGAAATGGACAATAGAATTATGATGGATTTTAGTATTGCAATTGGTGAAAAAGTTTTGTCGTAGTCAATGCCTTGATGTTGTTTGAACCATTTTGCAACCAGTCGTGCCTTATAGGTACTAAATTGTCCTTCCATGTCCAGTTTCTTCTTAAATACCCATTTGCAATCTACAGGCTTTACATCAACTGGAGGATCTACCAAAATCCAAACTTGGTTTTGGTACATGGAATCCATTTTAGAATTCATGGATTCTTGCCACTTGGAAACATATGTTCCACTTAATTCTTCCTTGTAGGTTAGAGAATAATTATTATCAAATAATAATGTGTCTTCATCCTCAATAACTAGAAAACCATACTGTTCCAATTATCTAAACTCTCTTGTACTCCTACACAGCTCTTGTGTCTCTGGAATAGTTCTTTCTTCCATGGGGCTTTGTGGAATATGTTTCTATACTAACTCTTGTGTATCTTGAGCCTCAACTTCATCGAAGTCTATCTCACTCCCACTATCTCTTTTGGAGATGTGCTCCCTCTCAAGGAATATGGCGTGTCTTTCCACTATAACCTTTTTATATGAGGATTTGTCCCCTTGTTTCCTTAGGGTATCCTATAAAGGTACACTTTGTGCCTCGGGGTGCAATTTTGTTACCTGATGAGCCCTTAACAAACACACTGCTTCCCCACATATATAAATTCGATAATATGGATTTATTTCCACTCCAAAACTCATATAGAATACCATTTATCAATTTAGTTGGTACTTGGTTTAGTATGTGTGTCGTTGTTTGTAATGCATATCCCCAAGAGGATAATGGAAGACTTGCATGATTGATCATTGATCCCACCATGTCCAACAGGGTGTGGTTCCTCCTTTCGCTCACACCATTCCATTGGGGCGTGTATGGAGGAGTGAGTTGGGATAGGATCCCAAACTCATGTAAGTAATCAATAAAGTCTTGATTAAGATATTCTCTACCTCAGTCTGAGAATATTTTATTAATATTCTTACCAAGATGGTTCTAAACTTTATTCTTGTATTCTTTGAACTTATCAAAAGAATCTGAATTTACCTCATTAAGTAGATATATCCGTATCTACTAAAATCATTAGTAAAAGTTATGAAGTATGAGTACCCTCCCCTTGATTCAACTAGAAATGGTCCACTCACATTAGTATGAACCAATTAAAGAAGTTCTTTATCCCTTTCACCTTTCCCACTAAATGGGGTTTTGGTCATTTTTCCTTGTAAACATGCATGACATACACCAAGTGGTTTTAATTCGAAGGCATCTAAATATACATCTTGATGTAACTTTGTCAAGAATTTATCATTTACATGACCTATTCAGTGATGCCAAATTTGGGTGTGGTATGATTCATATGAATTATCTTTGTTATCAATTGTCATTACTTGGTTTGTGTGATCCAACACGTAAAGACCGTTGTATAAATTTTCCCTACCAAAACAAATGTTGTCTTTGTCAAAGAAGAAACATTCATTTACAAACTTCAAAATAAATCCATCTATATCTAATCTGGATACAGAAATAATGTTTTTAGTGTCATATAACATATAATAACAACCCTTTAACACCAAGATCATCCTAGTTGGCAACGTGAGGTGGTAGTCCCCAACAACTACTGCAGCAAGTATGGCTCTGTTGGCTGCTTGTAGATCTACCTCCCCTCGGTCAATCTTACTGAATCTACTTGGTTACTAAATTTGGATACATATGTGAGCACCACAAGCTATATCTAATGCCCAATTTGTAGAAATAGATATATTGCATTTGATAACAAATGCACCTGAAGCTTCCCCTTACTTCTTAGGCTGGGTGCAGTTCTTCTTCCAGTAGCCCTTCTTGCCACATGCGAAATAAATAGCCTCATGTTCCCTTGCCTCCCCTTTGATCTTCCTTTTCTTGGAAGGTCATGAATAAGCTTTGGGCTTAAATCTCTTTGTATTCCCTTTCCTCTTATTCACCATAAGGACAAAAGGTTTTTCGTGCTTCATATCTTTGTCCACTTGGAGAATGAGGATAATAAGATCAGATAGAGACTTCTCAATGTTGTTCATATTGAAATTGACAATAAAGTTAGAGAAGATCTGAGGGAGTAATGCGATAATGAGATCGGTGCCCAGTTCTTCAGGGATTTTAAACCCTAGAACCTCCAAGTGATCAATATAGCCAATGAGCTTCACTACATGAGGCCCAGCTGAAGAACCTTCTCCAAGATTACTCTAAAAGAGTGCCTTAGAGATCTTAAACCTTTACTGTCTTGATTTCTCCTAGTAAATACCATGGAGGTTCTCGAGCATGCTATAAGCATCCATGTTTTCATGAGATTTCATGAGATCACTGGACATTGATGATAGAATCAAAAATTAAACATCGACCGCATCATTCATATGTTTCTTATAGACTAGAAAATCCTCATCACTTTCCTCTTTGGTGGGAGGATCAAGTAATACTGACTCCAACATGTAAAACTTCCATTCATGGCGTAGGATAACCCGAAGGTGTCTAAACCATTCCTGGAAGTTACTTCCAGTGAGGATGTTTTATTTATCTAGAATTGATCGTTGGGATAGTATGGTTGATGAGCTTGTCATTTTTATTCTATAATTAAAAGATTAGATCATTAGTACTTTCTTGATTACATTTTATGAGAAATAATAAATTTTATTAAGTCTCCCACTATTTTATCAAGTCCCAATGGCCCTCACCATTGAACTCGGAATGTCCAGTTTCTATGACATTCTAGTGGAAAGGATCCATATTACCCTTCATATAACCCCAACAAGGGCTGGTCAAGCTATTATAAGGTATTTAGGTAGGCATGTTTTTTCCAACTACGGGCTTGCAGCTCCTTGATCTGTTGAGTGGACTCCCCAATCCTGAAATCATGACTTTGGATTTCCTCAACTCTTGCCTCCAATATTACACCAAGTCTAGAAAGGGCTACTCCTCTTGATGTAATATGGTTAAGTCAACCTGAAACCTTCCAAAATGGATTCCTGTATAAAATTAAGTGTCCCAACAAGGGTTGGTCAAACACATAGTTTTATTAAGTTTTTCCCTTAATCAAGTAATGGAAGGCTTTGTCTGACTTAATATTTTATTTGAGGGACTTTTATCTATTATACGTGAATTGTTTATTATCATTATCTCATGCTTGTTAATATTAGGTGGAACTTACTTAAGTGATTAACCATGTCTTGATAATATTTACGCATAAGTCTGGTTTATTTTAGTTTCATCTTGCATGCTTGTTTAATTCCTTAAGTATATGTTCGCGACAACACATCCATAATGATAAACCATGAAACTGGTAGACATAAAATAAAGGGAATGATGATGAGCTTTTCTAATGGTTATTTTATCTACCGGTTGATAAACTAACCCTAACCTGGGGGAGAAACATCTTGAACCTTTTGGATTCGTGTTTATAGCTTTCCACCTATCCACCTCTGTATCTCCTGGGATTGGTTTCATCTTAGCTCCAGCTTGAACTGCCTCCACTAGCTTAGGAGTTTCATTCATTACATATGCCTTTTTTTAACTCACATGTAGGTGAGGGGTAAAATGGGTTTTACATAAAAGAAACCTTTGGCACACAGGCCCTATATATTAATGAGGAGAAGACTCACAGACCCACAAATTTAATTTAAATAAATTAATTAAAAGAGATCATCCATATACAAAGGTCATTGTCTAGCTCATAATCATTCATACATGCAACAATATTTACGCATAAATAAAACTAGCATTCAATTTTTTAATCATTCTTGTTTAAGATAAATCACGATTGAATCAATTAATTATCATCTTTAATTAATCAATCATTTTATCTTAAACCTTTTTCTTAATTTCCTTGAGATTCTCATATATCATAATTTTAAACAAATAAATTAATTTAAAATTATCTTTGTATGTAACTTGTACCTTGGAGGAAAACCGGTGAATTCCTATTCATAACTATCCAATGTGTAAAAATGAACATTACATAGATGTTAAATTAAACACACATATATATAACACTTATCATGTGTTGTGCCTCGGCTTTACACCCGCACGATGGTACATGTACCAAGGGTTTGTATAATATAATAATAAATTTTAATAAATCTGCGTAATTTGGATGAGTACATGGCGTGTAGTTCCAACGACACACCGTGTACTATTTTTCACCATCCATCTGAAGTACATGCTCAGGGAAACGGCGTGTGAGTGTACTTTGGAAATCTTCAGAGTATGCGGCGTGTCCAGTGGGTCACACGCCATGTAGTTCCTCGTTACACGGTCTCTAGTCGGGCAAGCTTTGTACGTGGTACACAGTCCAACCCTAACCCAAAGGGACTGCACGTCATGTCCAGTTAGCCACATGGCATGTAATCCGAAAACCACGTGCCACATGTTCCTGGTCAATGCACTAAGTCATTAAGACTTAGACAAACTCCAATAACATGGCTTAGTTTGGTAAATCAGGCCTGGTGCATTGAACCTTGGCTACATGGCGTGTACTGTCAAATACACGTCATGTGTTCTATTGTTGTATGGATAGGAACCTTTGGCACCTCTAGATGAGATTCTCTGTTTTATTTTAATAAAAATTAAAAAGAAAAGATTGTTTTTGTAAGGTGAACGAGAAACAAAAGAGGATGAACATATCTCAAGATTCAGATTTGCAGAACGATTAACTTGAATTGAAACAACTAAATTATTAAATGCGTAAATCATCAAAGAAATATTTAAATAATTATAAACTATGATGTAACCACTCTAATACCACTTGAAGGTTCCAGGCGTAGTGAAAGCGTGGTTGGGCCAGCACCAAAATTTGATTTTTTTTCCATGATCAATGATTATTCCTGGATCAATATGACGATGAACGTCAGTCTCCACAGAAAAGAATCAAAGATTTAGGTAAAGAAGAAAGAGGCTCGAAACCTTTAGATAGGAACTTGCACATCATGTTTGTAATTAATTTAATTAATTTCATAAAGAAAATAATACATGGATCTTCAGTATTTTCTTCGTTGATGATGTTGATCGTTCGGAATGACCCTCCCAGATTATCTTGTTGCTCTTGCAAGGATCCAAACTAGAATCCCTCTAGGATTGATTCACATGTGCTTTGATGGCCTCCGATCGACACCACTCATTCTACGGGTGCTAGCACGGTGAAGCGAGTTTCTTAGGTCGGTCGTTCTTGATCGCTTGTTCTTTGGCCTTGAAGAACGTCTAGCATTCTTGAGAGGGACAGGAAGAGGATTCGAGAGAGAAATTGTTTAACTCAACAATTCTCAATTCACTGGGTGTGTGGTTCGGTACATGGCACAATAGACGTATGTGTCTATTTATTGACATGGGGCTTCAGTTACAATATTTAATTGCGTAACAACAATTAAATAAATTCATAATCTTAGAGAAAACTCATGCTATTAATAATAATACCGCCCCATTATTTATGGTGCACCAACTTGCGCAAAATGGAATTATAAATAAAATTTCGCGTCACAAAATAATAGCAGTGTTATTTTAATTTGTGCCAACTAGTTAAATAATTATTTATAGTTTTGCAAATAATTATTTTACTACCAGACCAGTCTTGGTCCTTTCGAACTCCACTTCCATTTATTGAACATCTGAATAAATAAATAAATTTCTCTTAAATAAATATTTTATTTACAAAACTAGTAAATAAATATTTATTAAATTTTCAATAAAATAAATAAATAAATTTTACCCACAATCTGGTGAATAAATATTTATTTAATTTATGCAATCATTTTAACTTAGAATAAAAGTATTCCATTATCTTGAAAATAATATTTATTAATTAAATTCAAATAGAATTTAACCGAGACCACCAGAAACACTTAGTGTGTGACCATCTAGGATTCTTTATCATTGGCATTAGGTGGGCTTGCCTAAAGTCCAAGGATACTATCTAATAATGCGTAAAGGCACTCAAGAGAAAGAACTTAAAGTCGCAACAACGACATCCACATACGAATACTCACTGTGTAATATAATCTCTTTGTCGTAATATCTCATCAAGCAGGCTTCATGATAGTGTCATCAACTTTTATGCTTGATACGTCATTCTTTGACTACCTAAAATAAACTCATCATTACACAATGGTCATGGAATTTTGCGCGACGATTCTATTTCAATAAAAGGTTTGAGATATCAACTTCCATAAATGGAAGGGACAAATCTTTCCTCGACTTATCCATTAATAACATGTTACTCGTGACGCACCCAATGTACCCTACTTCCCACCAACTGTCTGCGTGACGGTTTTTGTCAGTAAATCAAAGTGCGCAAGTTGTGACACGTATTAATGATAATATTAAAGTCTAAGGATCATTACACACGCTCGCAGATAGAAATATCAGATGACACCAAAACACGCAGAATTCCTACTGGCGGGTCTGTTCTCATAATCTTCTATCTTGGAGATTACCAAGTGTGAACTTTATGAGAGGAAGTCTCATCTGCTTACGAGTACTCACACCTGACAGTCAGCATGCTATGTATCTCATCATAGTATGTCATCCAACCGTAGAACTATATTTAGGAATATTGTTATAGCATTTCAAGATTCTCATCATAGTAGGGAACTGTCATGACCTTATCAATGCAACAAATACTCCAAGACATTATTACATCGTAGTCATGCAGAACAATGAACAATATGTAATAAGATGTTTAATATTTAAATACATTAAATATCTATTTAATCAAAGTACAATCAGTTGCTTCTAGGACACCAACTCTTACAATATGCACATCTTTGCAGAACAAAATCATTTGATAAAACTTAAACCCTTATGTTTTTAATTCTTGTAAACTCATAAAATAGATAGAAACAATTACATTTACTTACATGTGTGTAAATATGTGTATATATATATATATATATATGCATATGAATAAAATTATTGTAAATTGAAAATAATTAAACCCTTTCAACCCATGGGTTGTAGAAACAATCATTTAAATCAAAATCGTTAACACACATATACTGAAAATTGATAGTTGTATACGTGCACATACATAAATATATATATACATATACCCTACACATAAAACGATGTTTTTGAATACACAAGCATTCCTTTGATAAATGATTTATCTTTCAAAAAAAATTCTTGGATATAAAATTTAAAACAAAATCCTTAATTAATAATGTCTGAAAGTTAGAAATATAGATACATACATATATATAGATATACATATGTGTGTGTGTGTGTGTTTGTATTTCATTATAATTAACACAAGTTGTCCAATAACAAAACTAAATTTATGCATGCCACAATCTTAGAATTTAAAACAAAAATCTTGTTTTATAAAAACTAAAAATAATAAGTTATATAGAATGATATAGAATTCATATATACATATATACATATGTATCTTGTATAACGAAGATAATTTGATGAAATGAAATAACTATTTTAATCCATATGTTTAGAATTTATATTTTAAACATGTCTCTTATCCAATAAATTCTGAAAAATAAAGATACATACAAATATTTATATGTATATATGTACACACACACATATATATATATATATATATTTCAAATCAAACACAGTTAATGGAAATAAAGCAATCCCTTAAAAAATGTAAGTTTAAAGACAAAATTTAAAACATAACCATTATCTTGAATTTCCTGAATATAGATAATCATATATGTATATATACATATATACATATATATGTAATATATATACACATTTATGCGAATATTTGTAAAATGAAAAATAGTTTGATAAAATAAAATAAACCCTTACTCATAAAATAGATAAAATATCACCCTTACCCGGTTCTCAGAAAATCAGAAAACCATCTAGTGCTGCTTCGAACCCTAACACACTCAAAAAAACTAATTGGGATTCATTGGTGAACACCCAAGATATGCCCGTTATATAATTATTATTCTACAGCACATGTGAACAGAAAAATTATATTTTTATTGACTCTTATTTCAAACAAATGGCCCAAAATTTAAGCTGTTGTGCAAGCTTTTTCCCGCTACATATTTTATGTAAATAATTGACTTATTTTTTTTTCTTTTGTTGCATTACACTTATTATAATTATATTTTATATATATTGATTAGTGCATCTATGCGTGTCAATATTTGAAAAAGATAAATCACACTTTTGATATCAGGTCACTATAATTATTATAATATTTTGTTATTTGAACTTTCAATCTCTTTTCTCTTGTCTTGTTATATTAATATCATTTATTTTGTTTAGTCAAGTAAAATAATCCATCTCTCTTTTTGTTTATTATCACTCATATTTCACCCCTTTTTGTATTTCAATCTCTATCATTAAAATTATTATAAAATTTGCTTTTACGTTTATTTTTTCATGACTTTTACCTTTATTTATTTAATGTTTTCTCAAACTAAAAAACATATTATTATTTTCTAAAAAAATATAACATTTTTATAAATAAATTCGTTATATATATATATATATATATATATATATATATCATTTTATATTTCTTTTAAATATATATATGTATATAATTCATTTTTTTAATAAATAATTCAAATCACATTTTTTTAAACACATTTATCAAAGTGCATTTTTGGTAGTAAAATAATTATATACATTTATAATTTATAAATATTATAAAACTAAACACAATATATTTTCATATATTTATAAAATATATTATCTTAATAATAATAATAATAATTTTCTAAAAAGAATGTTTTACCCATTATTATTATTATTATTATTATTATTATTATTATTATTCTTAAATAACCTTTTTGATAAAAATAAATTCTATTTTACCAAAATAATAAAAGTAGTTATTTTAAAATATTATTTTAAATAAAGAAAAACAATATTTGTTTCTAGAATGTAAATTTAAAATAAATTTGAAATGTATAATTAATTATAAATATTACAATTAACTTACAATCAAATTAATTAAAACACATAATTTCAAAGAGTCTCAAAAATATTATTAGTTTTTTTTAATCATAAATTAATCCATTTAACAAAATATTTATATAATAAAACTAAATTTGGAATTTATGGGATGTTACTATTGGGGCTAAGGTTGAAGAGTTCTCCTGTTTTGAGACGACCAAAGGAGGGCTTGGAGTACGTAGTATATTATGATTCCCCAAGAGATTTCCTCGACTACACGTTGATACATAGATTGGTAGTTATCATAAATGGGTCGAAGTAGTTGAGACCCCACTATCATAACTACGTGACTCGCTAATGTGGCTTAACTTCATTGCTTTTTTCCACATCAATTTTTACATTTTCTACTCTTTTTATTAATAAAATAATGTATTTTGTCAAATTATTAACATTTTTTTGTTGATTAAATTGTTGAAAATGCGTTTTTGTGCTAAAGGTGTGTATTTTAGTGATTAATGTTGTCATTTTGATTAGTTTTTAAATTAATTAATTAATTCTGTCTTAACATTCTTTTTTTATTCTTATGTTTTTCTTCATTCTTTCATTTTTTTCATTTTGTTTGTTTTTCAAAATAATTATTTTATTAATTCTTTAATTTAATTAACTTTTTTTGTAAATAAATAAATTTTTTAATTTTGTTTTTGATACTTTAAACAGTTAAATTAATCATTTAATTCAATTCATTCAATATTCTCAATTCTTTGTTTAATTTAATTTTTTAATTTAATGAATTCTTTACTTTAACTAATTCTTTAATTAATTACATTGTCAATTGACTTTTCAAAAACGGCTTTATTATTTTTAAAATAATTGTGAACAAAATTTAAATCTACAATAAGTTATTTATTGAATATTAATTTTATTTTGAGTTCGAAATTTTAATTTAATTTGATAATTTATATAATTTACTATTTAGTTTAACTAATTATTTAATATATATTGTATTTAATTTGTTTGATTTTTGTTGCGTAGGATTCATCATTGTCCAAGCCCAACAGTGACTTGTAGTCACCATTGATGTTTGGAGTGACCACTCCATCCCTTCTCCCATTCCCATTCACCGTTACCGCACTGTATAGAATGGATTTAAATCGTCTCAGGTCCGCGTGCGGACCTGAGGGTAAGGTACACGGTGGGATGACTCCCCACCTGGAAAAATAAAAATGTGGTGGCATATCCGTTTTTTAGATGCAGTGTTTTAAAAAACAAATTAATAAATTTGAAATGATTGGACCATAATACCCTTCCTCATGTGTGAGTGATTTTAAATAAATTATAACCATAAAATGTTTAATTAAAAATATTATTATAAAATATTAACACATTTAAATATAAATCAATTAATAAAAACTATAATTATAAAATATTAATAAAAAAATATATGATACGTTTGTTTATATTTGGATATTTTTAAATGTTTTAAAATGAATTTACGTGACATCAAATTTTAATTTAATCAATATATTTTAATTACATATTTTATATTTAATAACATTGTTAATTAAATAACATTTTAATAACAGTTTTTATTAAATATTAATAACAAATATATTTTTAATGTGTTAATTTTAATTTAATCAATATATTTTAATTACATATTTTATATTTAATAACATTGTTAATTAAATAACATTTTAATAACAGTTTTTATTAAATATTAATAACAAATATATTTTTAATGTGTTAATAATAAAGATAAATAAAAATATAATATATTGAAATGTGAATGGAACTTTGCACTAAGAGTTTTTAGTGAAAATTTACATTAAAAGCTTCCACAGTAAATCTTCTGTAAATTTTTAATGAAAATTTACATTTTTTATTTATGTATCAATATATATGCACTGAACATTTTTAATATAAGTTTGCGTTGCAAATTTCCACTGAAAGTTTTCCCTTGAAATTTCCATTGAAAGTTTGCACTGAAAATTTGCGGTGGAAGTTTGCAATGCAAATTTCCAGTGAAAGTTTGCAATGAAAATTTTTGTAATAAATTTGTAATTCAAATTTTTAATACATTATTTAAGTGTTAATATATTTGAACTGAAAATGTAAACAAACATTTATTTTAGAATTTTTATAATAAAATTTTTAGTGTAATAATAATAAAAATTAAATAGAAATTTTCTTTGGAAATTTAAGTGAAAATTTGAACTAAAAAGTTCCCCGTGTGAATTTCTACTGAAGGTTTATAGTGGAAATTTTCAATATAAATTCTCAAAGAAAATTTATATTTTTTATTTATGTAGTAGTAAGATTTGTATTAGAATATAAGTGATGAAAATTTCCACCGTAAATTTCCTATGAAAATTTTCACTGGATATTTACATTGGAAAATTGTATTGCAAGTTTTTATTAGAAAATTACATTGTTTATTTATATATTACTATATTTGTACTGAAAATTTGCTTTTTTGATAATCAAATTTTCAATGTTTTTTTATTTATTAGAAATTTGCACTACAAAGTTTCATTCAAAAAAATACATTGTATATTTATATTAGGAAATATATGCTGTGTAGAAAATATATATTGAAAACGTGCTATGGAAATTCATGTGGAAATTTGGGCTACAATTTTCTAGTAGAAAATGTGTAGTGAAATTTATCAATGAAACTTTGCATTGAAAACGTGCGGTGAAAATTTACATTCTTTTTTATATATTAATACATTATACATGCATATACTGAAAATTTGTATTATAAATTCCCACTGAAAAAATAAACTATATGTTTATAATATGATACATATGATGTGTAGGAAATAAGCATTGAAAATTTCCCGTGAAAGTTTTCAATAAATATTTCCGATGGAAATTTGCCTAGAAATTTCCGATGGAAATTTACATGGGAATTAACCCCAAAAATGCATAACGGGGACATTTTTGTCCAAAATCATAACTTGAGGTCCAAGTTCAAATGCCGAACTTGAAACGTTTTAAATCCGCATATAATGGTGACTCAAGTAACCGTACCCCCATTCATCCATTTTTCCCCTACTGTCAGAAGTCACCGTTCTCCGCTCCTGTCCACCCATTGTTTCTCCGCTCCTGTTCTGTCCACCCATTGTTTCTTCCAGTGGTGACACCCGAGTCACCATTACTTCTCCATTCCTTGCTCACCGTCACTCCTTATATACCCGGTCATACCCGCACTCACAGAACAGTGACTCAGAGTCACCGTTACTCCATCCCACCGCCACTCCCGAGTCACCGTTCCACCAACCGTGACTCGCGTCACTATTCACATCCGCTCCACCGTCGCATCTTCCTACGAACCACCGCCAACAACAAAGAGCCGCAACCAAATTCACCCAATAGAAAAACAGAAAATCTAACCAAAACACCAAAATCATCCCAACCCACAGATTATACAACAACAAAATGAAATTGAACAGAATTTTTAGATCTAAGCCATCCAGATTATACATGAGCCGCCAGATCTCAAAGCAGCACCCGAGGTTGCGCGACCGGGAACCACTGCCATCGCCACCGCGAAACCCTCGTTTTTTGAGGTACCCATGTCGCGCTGTCTCCCCAGCATCTCTTGACCAGCTCAGCTGCCGCTGTCGCTCCACTTGACATTCCGCTGTGCCGCACCACCCAATCCGAACCGCGTCGCCCCTGTCGCGAGCCGCCGCCGGTGGAACGACCTCGCCACCAAATTCTACTGCAGGCCACGAGCCGCCTGCTCCACTTCCGCAAGCGCCGCTTCCCTTGTCTCCTCTCCCCAATCCCTCTCCTCACCCCTGATCCGCACTCAAACCGCCCCACTCCCTGATTTTCATTATTTTATTTTTATTTTATATAATATAGATTATGACATACAATATATAATATAATATATATAATAATAATGAATATAATTAGTATAATATATATAATAATAAGTATAATAATTATAAATATGCTTATATATAATATTAAGTACTTATATTTTATAATAGTAAATAAGAATAAATAGATATAATAGTTGTAATATATATTTATACATATATGTACACATATTTTAGTAATAATAAACATTTATAATTAAAATATTTATTTAACACACACACATATATATTAATAATAGTAGGAGTATGTTAATTTAGGTATATATTTTTATTAGTTTTTCTATTTTTATTATATATATATATATATAGTTACTTTGTTAATACGTTCTAACGCTTCGTGTGTTTTTTTCCTGTTCTGCAAAGGGGAAGCTGCTCGTGGAAGCAGTGATAATTGAATATGATTGTGGTCAAGTGTGAAGGGTAACTAGTTCGTTGAAAGAGATTAGAAACACTAACTGGGAACTCACTAAAAGCCGACGACAGACGTGTCAATGAAATGCCTCGTGGGTTGAAGCTGCTTCCTGTTAGTTGCATTTTTATGTTTTTATCTTCGAATAAGGAATCCTACTCTTGTTCGTGAAGGAGTAGGGGGGACACACCACAATTCATCACTCTATCCATTCACCTCGGACTAGGGATCATATTTAACCTAGAGACGGGACCCTACTCCACCATCCTCCAACTCCATTCTCCCTGCTCTGTTTTGATTCTGTAAATACATCATATTGCTTTGTTGGTAATTATAATTTTAATGTTTGTTATGTTTTGTTCTTTTTTCTTCTCTTTGTTTCGTGCGCGTAATCTCAATTCTCAAAAAATGGAGATCTAACTTGCAAGGCCCGATTCAGGTTATGAAACCTGATGCGACCTAGAGATTCGCTCTTCACTGCAATCACCATTTTCTCTTCTTCGCCTTAGTAGATCGCGATTGTGATTTGGGTGAGCGAGAGTGAAACCTAGCACGAGAATGACCTGCTACTTTCTCATCTCATCTCTTCTCCCCTCCCTTTCTCAATTTCTTTAACTGAGAAACCGAGATGAGATGTGCAATCTGATGAACTCAACAGGCTCATTGTGATTAGTGACAACCTATCCAGAATGAGTCGATTGAAAGAATGAGTTTGTAACTTGGGGGAATGGTCAAGCGCTGAAGACTTTCGGTGCTTTATTGTTCACTATATAAGTGAGAGAGGTGTGTGATCCGAGCCATCAGTCATGCACTAAGTGAGTTGGGAGTTGTGATTTAATTCATCTGTAGATCAATGATAGGGAGTTGAGAATGAATTGACATAGATTTTTCCTTGTTCTTGTTGACCGTCTATCATGTCTTGCTTTCATTTTATGTTCTTTTTTTGATTTTCATTCTCTATGCTCCTTTTCATTCACTAATTTTTCATTGTTTCCTCAATTCCACCATTGTGTTTTTCAGCACTATCTTCAATTATTTTAGTTTGATGTTTTCAAAAAATTCAAAAAAACACAAATAGATTTTCAGAATGACCACTTAAGCATTCGACACTGCTTCCTTAAGAGTGAACACACAGTTTTCCACTATTCTATATCTTGGGCACTATAAATGTAAACTTGACTGTCCTTGTGACATGGACAACATCAAATTTTTTGCTCCATTTCCAGGAAGCAACGTTTGACTAAGTGGGTTTTCCATTTATCTTTAAAAAAATTACAAAAAAAATAATAAAAAAACACAAAAAAGAAACAAAATGTCCACTGTTATCTCTTTTGTTATTGATGATGATTTGTATGATTTCTTTGATGTTAAATCACTTTATGAGGATGTAGAAATTTTCCAATTTTGGTTATAGACCCGACCAAATGGGGAGCGTTCAGATGCTATAAGGGTTGTGACACATCAAACAAAACAATAGTATGCCGAGAGATTCAATCAAATTAAGAAGGGTCAAGAGGGGAAGGAACTTACCAAGAAAGATCTGCTAGATACAAAGATAATCATAAACTTCCTAGGACATACCTACCTGACCCCAAAGGACCAAAAGAGAAAGGTAATTATCCAACAATCCACTGATGTTGCACCTTCTATACAACAACTGAGAAGAATGGAGAAAAGGAACAGAAGGAGAGCTAAGAAGATGGAGATGCCAACATTTGAGCATGGATCACCCTCTTACATGTTGTTGGAAGTTCATGAACTGCATCCAAAATCAATTTTCAAGGGTTGAAAGGAGACAGTGGTGAAAGACATAGAAGAATCTGGGCACATACAAGGAGATCATTTTATTTCCAGTATTCCATTTGATGATATTATGTGTCCAGAATTATCTAATGATTTCTCCTTATTTCCACAGGACGATCTAGCACATGACATCCTTGACTTAGCCTTAGAGGACACCACATCAGAGATCATGTTCTTTGAATAGAGGCTGGAGGAGGTTGACTACATCACTCCAACAATAGACATACTCCCAAGAGCTCTGGATACCCTTGGAGAAGAACAAACTGCATTGTTCAAAGGAGTTGATTTTTTTTGAAGAACATGTTTTTTATTTTATTGAAGATGATATTAATTATTTTTCTCCCATTGCATGCATTGATGATGCAATTCAATTTTGTGATTTCTTGGAGAGTGAGGAAGTTGAAGCTACACCTACTAAGGACTTAATGGAACTCCCAATTCTAGATGAAAATTTTAGTTTTGGAATTTATGTTGAAGAAGAGCTAATGAAGTTGTTCACAGTTACAGTAGTGGATGATGACACATTTTTTTATCAAAGATAAATTTTTTATTTGGGATGAACTAGATAACAAGTCACATCCTAGAGTATATTTCTTACAACCTGTTCACACCCAACATCAAGAAGTATAAGGAGGGAAGTACCCCTATTTCCTATTTTCCCCTCCA